>JAAXYW010000004.1:0-139148 GCA_036851895.1 Orthonychiurus folsomi | reverse complement strand
AATTCGAAATTTGAGCGTTGGGATCGGACACTTTGCAAAACATAGTTTCTACACAAGGGTAACATGTAGACAAAATTTCAGCCAAATCGAAGGGTTACAGCACGGGTACTTCCCTCGTCAGTGACAGTGCGAGTGCATAGTTTACGCGTTCCTAACAATACGCCATTTTTTCTCAGAAGGTTGAGTTATTTTGCGAGTCACAAACTTAATCCGTTACCTTTAATACTAGAAATATATATGAAGTGTTCCGTGGAAAAGGGGGACATAATTTTCACATGAAAAGATGAAAAGAAGGTTTGTTGCTCCTAGCAACCGCCTTAAATTCAAGCCAAATTGGAGACAAAATTGTTTGCGTAATGTAAAACGCCATAAGCAGATTGGAAATTCGCCCTAGCTAATCTAATGACAATTTATTGACTAGTCTAAACGTGTTGGTCGCCATAAGACAGTTTGCATTTTTCTAATTTTGGGCGGACATGGCGGACACTTTTTCCCGAAAAGTTTGTTGACAAAAAATGTAATCAAAGAATACGAAAATTTATGCCCCTTTTTTCCGCGGAACACTTCATATGTTAATTTCATTGAAGAAAAAAACGAAAACTCAACTTAGCGTGTCCTTTTTTCTCGAAGGAACACTTACCTGTAAAAGTCATTTGGCTTATTTGTCGGTCATTCAAGCACATCCATTAATATATACACTAACTATTGATGGATCTGTATTTCTGCCCCAAAACAAACTTTAAAGACAGACACATACACATTAGGAAGAGTCTGGAGTCGGGCGGGCGAGTGTTTATGCATTGCCGATATTCTCTAGGAAAGGTTTTTGAGACTCAGAATCGTCTTCCACTTGGTCACTTCTCTGGCAAATCTTAGCTTTATGCGGTCTTGTCAAAACTATGCGGCTTAATTCAGTTGTCGATAGTTTATTTTTATTTTATTGTCACATTTCCGGTTAACTTATCCTGCATGTGCCTGATCATGATATTTTGCGGTTAGTAAGACCTGGAGTGGACAAAATTTGAAAATGGTGGTAAACAGAAGGGTACCTCTACAGGGTGACACGTTTTGAACTTCAACTTTGTTGCAACTATTCGATTGAATTGCAACTGAAAAGCCAATGGTTCCTTACCTCTATTTCCAAAATTATCGGTAGTGTATGCTATATTTTCTGAGTTTGAGTACCAGATAGTAATTGAAAAATGCAAACCACAACAAATCATGTGAACCATGCAATTCAAAGTATTTTTTTCAAAAACGTGAAGGTATTATTCCCAATCCAAAATTTGTAAATCTACAAAGCAGAAGTGACAAAACAAACTACATACAGAAAACCAATCTATTGCGGAAGCTATACTTAATACTTTACAATGTGCACATACGAAAATGTTTCTAACAGTGTCCTAGCAGTGTAAATTACTTTAACCAAACAATATTTTAGTTGGCTACACATCCAGTGACCAGTGCCCTACATAGGGTTTGCTTCCGAATTACAATAACTACAATAAGGCAACACTTTTGTTGCTACTTTAATTGTGCTGCAAGAGTAAAACAAGTATCAATTTAGCTTATGTGAGAAAAGCATTTAACTGACCAACTTCCATGGAACTATTTTCCAGACAAGTAAGGTTATGGAGGAAGAACAGACAGTTTACAAAATATTCAAAATACGAAATTGAATACAATTAGAAAAGAAATACGGTGGTTAGCAGTAGCTACTTTGCATTAACAATTCAAAATTCAGAAAACATTTTGAATTGCCAATGGCTTTTATAGTTTGTCGTACTCTAGTAATGTTATGGGTACGAACATGTACAAGTTAACCAGTTTAAGGCTTCCTTGCCATGAAAATATTGAGTTTTAAAACTCCAGAAAAGAACAGATCACTTACTTGCAAAGCGATGCAATGGTTATAGTGCCTCGGGCAGGGTGTGCAAAGAAAGAAAGGAGTTAAGTGCTTCATTAGAGCAGCTAAAAGACTATTCTTACTGAACTACATATCATGTGTACTCAAATTTTTGTTATAGGTAAAATATTTGTAGTAACGGAGATAACGCAGCCAATTTTACCAAAAGTTTGTCATGATATTAGAAAATATATTCACCTTTCTAAGGCACATTTTCTGCCTTAGAGCTTAATTATTTATTGCTGGTTTGACTAATCCTGGTTAAAGGCTATTAGCTAGTAACATTCAATCTTGAATTCGTTTTCTCTCACTTATGCTTCAATCACACTAAAATTCCAAGCTGACAAGAGATTCAGTGAACAACTGCAATACTCCCAACCCAAGAGTATTAGAGTACAAATAAAAATTTGAGACAACCAAATAACACAGCCTAATATCAAAACTTGTCCCAGGACTTTCCAGTTTCAGCATGTTTGAAGAATAACAGTATCCAGAAAATAGGAACTAAAACGTTAACGCGAATAGCAGCCAGGATTGGGAGCATACAGAAAAATACTGGAAAATAATTAATTTATAATTCATTCACTACGGTCGGTATTTGGGCTTAAAATTAGGTTTTCAAATTCAAGGCATGTGCACTAAACTAATACCACGTTTTGTATTGTCTAAAGAGTTCATTTCGATTTTTCCAAAGTGATTGAATAAATATTCTGTTGTGCTTTGCTAAGAACGCAAGAACTCCCTCCCCTCCCACAAAAAACATTTCGCAGAGCAATTGCCATATTACCTGCATTACCTTTTGTTTTGCGCAAAGTTAAGTCAATCACTACAGTGATATAGAATGTGAAGGATCAGTGGAATATTTGGAATGGAGGTCATGTTGCAGAATGGTACAGCCATGGTTATTAAAAATTAAATTTAATGCTTATAAACCCACTTTATGCTCAAACTCACAGTCAATGCAACCACATTGGAGTTCTAGAATAATTTTTTTGAGTTGCCGAAAACGCATACAAAAAAATCTAAATCTAAAATATTATGGTTTGCAGATATAAAAAAAAGAGAGCACAACTTCTAAGTGAAATTGACAAACCATCCTCAAATGGAGGTCCCAGTATTAATATTAACACTATGGAACATGTGCTGTTTGGCATGCTAAGTTTTCGATTATTTCGTAAATTCAGAAATTGATTTTTCCCTTGCATTTGAACGCCTTCAAAAATTGCATAGTCTAGAAAGCATTTTCTTAATCAGAGTTTCAACTTGCATATATCAAAAAATTCCAATTTTTGTAATTAGAAATGTACGAATCAGCAAAAAGTTCAAGAAGTTAAGAAGCGAACCGAGGAAACCACACATGGTAAAACTCGTATCACCCTCAAAATACTAGAAATGAGATTTCAGTAATGTTACATTTTGATTTTGTGAAAACTTTTATATTCGTTGTGCCAAAACATCGCACTCGCAAGTGCTTACCATGTTTGGCGCATTGGACCAAGTCCCTTAAGTTGAACATCACCGTGATTATAGGCAACCTTTTTCAGTAAGAAAGATTCCAGTTGATTAATGATTCAAATACCGAGATTTGGAATACTGGAGAGACCTAGCTCTAATACTGAAGGGACAAAAAAGACTCCTTAACAATGGGAATGTAACCACTAACACTGGTATGATGTAACACTCTTCAGCTAGAAGAATCCATATTTCTATTAGCTACTATTAACTAGTGACTCTAATATTGCTTCAAGGCAAACTGTTGCTCCTTTAACAATATTGACGTAATTATTGCATTATTTCATAATACACATTCATTAGAATGGAGTGTAATAGAATGATTATATATGTTCTGCATTTACATACAACAATTGTATAAAAAATTTCAGATCATAGTGAGAAAACTCAAGGCAAAACATGAGGGCGTCCGGCCAAAATTTAGTGACTTAACCAAAAGTATAGCTGCTCTTTTAATTTGAGAGGAAGAATTACGTTCCCAGAACTTATTAATACACCAAAACAATTAGCTGCTTAAAATACTATCATTACAAATTACCTTGGACAAACATCCAATTGAGTAATGTGAGATCAAAGCTAAAAACTTTCCGATGGTAGTGATATGTTGAATAGAGAGTTACAAACATAAAAACTATGATATTGGTCCAAGCTATAAGAGCGAAAGGAACCAACCCGTCAATTCTCATTGCATTATAATCAAAAATTGAAATCCAGGGTAAGTCCACTTTCGTTCAAGTACCTCAAAACCTTTCGAGTAAGTTTTAGAATCAATGAGATTCTCCAAAACTAAATACAGAATTCTCGCAGTCAATTTCGGAGGTCAGCAGGAATAACTACCGGAATCGGTTATTTATACTCTACAATTTCGTATATAATACTTAAGTTGATAATTGTAAGATCAGTCTCCGCTAGTATTGTCATTATTAAGAGAGGCATTTCCCTTGGAGTGACCACAACATCATGTTGCTTGCAAGAGTTGTACTTATTACAGTACGCAACTGAAGTTGGTGCCTCATTTATATTCGAAACCAGAAAGCACATTACAGTACATGGTAACCCAACAAATATATGCACTTTTAACTTTTTGAGTCCTTCCCAGAGACCATAAATTGATCCTGCTCATGGGTACATTTAATACAATTTTTGCATAATCTTCGAGATCCAGAGCAATGACGCCTACCTGTATAGATTTATGTGTATACAGCACGAGGTTCAAGCCACTGACTTTCTTTTATAGGATAGTAAAATCCAATTCAATAATAGTGTTTCTGATCGTTGTGATCCAGGAGGAAGTCTCGCGTTTGACTGTTTACCGCTAAATACGGCGTAATAATGCATTATTCTTGTCGAACATAGTCAAGAATCCTTACAAGAACACCAATTACTAAGGCGTCATTCACTTCTAACAATCCACGCTCTACAAGTACTTTGCCCTACAGGTATTATGAGAAAGAGGTACTCACAACTTGTATACTAATTGACATGTCAACCGTACCGCTATCCACATAGATATATACAAATTATTCTCAATATTTTTCTGGGTTCTCGATACCACCCAACACTAATAGTGACTTTCTTCAATTTGGTTTCCAGTCTGACTCTGGCTTATACTAGTTTTAACATAGGGTATCATTCTGGTAACTATACTTCTATTCATAAGTTCCATTCAAGGTAACCGGTTGTTCAACAAAATTCTACAAGAAAGCGGTTTGAATTGATGTCTCACTTAAAGATCCTGCTCATAATGTGTGCAATTCCAATCCAAATCATCTAATACTTACTATACGGAATGGACAGCATTATGCTGTGTTCTTTGGTCAAAAAGGTGTACTTGGTTTGTTGGTTTATTGCTATGTTTTGTTTACCGTAAACACTCGATTTTTTAGGTTTCAACAACCCATCTTCAACTACACCCCAATACTTTATAGTTTCATTTACAGAGTACACTCGGCAGATTGTATAAAATGCTATCGACTAATGAGCAAAAACAAAATAATGTAACGGGTTCTCAAAATTATTTGGAAAAACCGTGGACAACTTGATGTTGGTGGCGGGTAACCGTTGTTTGCTTAATTTGGAATTGGTTTTCCCTAATAAAATTTTTAAAACGGAGATTAACAACGCCTTGATCTCAATCACCGAATCTGTAAAATTTGAGAGCTAGTGATTTGTTCAAGTGTTTACGGTATATTCTTAGAAGGTAAGTCGAGTTAGTTAGATTATTGGATTGGTTTGGAATTATGAACATACCGGACAAAAATTGAAACCTTACATGACTACAATCTTACAGTGCGCGTGGGTTTCACACAATCACTTGGTGTTTGAAAATACTTTCGTTTCGTCTCCGGGTTGAACTATTGTAAAGGTAATTTGTGAAAGAAATTCGTCTATTAAGTAATACAGATTGTTAGAAATATAACTGTTGTTTCTATCATTAATAAAATCACAGACCTTCGAAATACTATTGGTTTGCAACTTGTATGCATGAATCTACGCACTCATACTTAATATACATATTAACGTTGTGCACAATCAAAAATAATAAAGATCAGATCACAGTAATTTAAATTAATCCGTTACGACTCTCTTAATAATTACAAAATAAGTCGTCAAATCATGGAACATACGGCGGATTTGTATCTGAAATGGTTGCTCCAAGAAATAGAGAAGCACTTCATTATAAGATTCTTGAATTATTGCCAACCTTATTGCAAATATTACCAATCTTCCAGATACATATTTTATAATTTGTGAAGTTTTAATGGAGGAAGTAAGTACACGAGTGTTCCTATTGCTAGTTGATACGATGATAAATCAGATTATAGAAATCTACTATATTTGCCCTCGAGTACACTTTTTGCTACAACAGTTTGTGAGTCTGGCCAGATAAATGTAAATTGAAAGTTAACAGATGAGGCCTAGATAGGCTGCTTGGGGATAAATAGAAACTAGGAGACACACACGTCAAAGTATATTTTTGTACTCTTAATCCAAGCAACATAGGAACGTAGTTGCCCTGGTGAATCTACAAACTAGGTAAATGGTGGGTAACATATTGAATCTAGGTATACACACTTATTGCTAAAAGTGTGAAATTTAGAAAAAAAACAGATCTTTGTCCTCAAAATTGTTCGAAAAGAATGAGTCAAAAGTAATGTCATATCTTAAAAGCGCTCTAGTTGCCTTTTCCTTTTCATCCCGTAATAATACTTTTCTTGAGTATGTGAACCACACGCAACGACGCAACATAAATTGAAGTCAAATATTCCACTTACACATACGCATTATAAAGACCTGACCAATCTAGGTTCTGGAGACTTGACACATCGATCGATGTAGGAAGTGCGAATGCGGTATAACCCTGCGTTGCTGAAAGACTCGGAAGCGCGTTCGAAGTCGCTGCGTTCTGAAAAGAATAAGACGCAATTAGGCTCAATCTCTTGACCCCAACTAGTCAACTAGTGTGATGATAAATTCAGAATAGTATTATTCTATTGAACTAAATATTATAAAATTACCAGGTTGGGCAATGTATAAGGCGTATATCGGTAACTGCTGAGAGAAGGATAGCTCAAACCTGCACCGATAAGTTTGTTATAATTTGCTGCCGCCGCTGCTGCTACGGCTGGTGACATCGTCAATCCTCCCAAAGTTGCTACAATATCAAAATGGCGGTTTTATTAAATAGTCCAAACAAAAATACGGGCTATGATATTACTGTATACTACCTTGTGCTGCCAGCGAAGAGGCTTGATTTATTGGGAGAGCCATACGTTTTGTTATTACATTCAAACTTGTTGCCGTTTCCTTCGGTTGGGCTTTCTTGCACTCCACCTTAATAAAAAACAGTTTTTGAAATATTTAACGTTAAGAAATGTGTTCAACTACGCAACTCATTTCACAAATTAAAGTAAAGTCAAAGAACCGTTCTCACACTAAGCAACCAATATTACACGTTACCCAGATACATCCTCACTTTTTCTCTAAACTAAGATTAAGAATAGTAATTTACCTTTTTCCCTTTGATAGTATGGTAGTGTATTTCACAAATCCTGTCTACAACATCCTCGTTCTCAAATGTAACGAACCCAAATCCTCTGTGACGTTTTGTTTGCTGATCCATTAGCATGACCGCTTCATCAACCTTAAAAACAATTTATTGAAGCCTTGACAGATCAAGTTTCATTTGTTTCATTCATTTGCTAAAAGTAATTAAATAACTGAGAATCACGATATGAATTTAAATGTTCTATGTGATACTCCGTTGACCTTTGGCCAGTTTATGAGAGAAATAGATTCGATTGAAATTCAATTCAACTTAATGAAGCCATGGCAAACTATCTAAGGCACTAAACTAAAATTGCAAATAATTAGTTGGCATTTCGGCTACTAATATTTACATGTTTTAGTGTGTACTTTAAACACGAATAAAAAAACAATATTTTCCAATAAAATTTACAAAATTTAAAAAAGTTCATAATTTAAGAATTGGAATTCATTTGTCCCTTACTAACCTTGCCGAATTGACAAAAGTATAATTTGATTTCGTCCACGGAGGTGTCCTGACTAACTCCTCCAACAAAGACCTTCTTGGTTTTGCTAGACCTGTAAAAGTTTAAACATTTGAAAATTGACAATGGAAGCACGCAACCAAAAGTCAGTATACTAGAATTACATAAGATGTTAGTTAACTACAAATATTTACCCAGATTTTGATCGTGGGGTTGCATGCTTCGGATCAATCCTCTTGCCATCCAAAGTATGCGTAGGCACCGCCAAAACTCGAGGAACCGTGCCAGAATCATTGAAGGTTATGAATCCGAATCCTCTGCTTCGCTGTCATAATAAAACAAAAGTTAACATATATATCTATCTATATATACAAGCCTGCATATTGTCCTAGCACTAGAGAGTTCTCTAAGCTGTAAAGTTTCCATTCTCTTTGAATTAAGAATGTGTTAGAACTTGTAATGTCCTAAATTATTAATGTTTTTTGAATTATGAGTGTCTTGCACAAAGGCCAACTTCCAGAAGAGAAGCTGAGCAGTAAATGAAAAACTTAGTACATCTGTATAGTATATAGCACATTACTGACAAAGGAGGTCAATTTTACTACATAGGCACAGAGAAACTTAGACAGATTTGTAACAACGCTCAAAACAAGAGGCAGGAACTTAAGCTTCTAATTCCACCATTAATCAGGTCTTAAGTTTGCCATTATTCATGTTTTCCCCTGGCTACCAGAAAATGCTTCCCTCCTCAATCTTCTTCCAATAAAAAAGGATACGTTACAGCATATATCCCTGTGCTCATACTACTGGTGAACTTGACCGTAATAAAGATCTAATCTATCTATCTATGGGCTCCTTTATCCCGTGCATCAAACGAAGTTTTGTTAATTTCCACAGGAAACAAATAGGATAAAAAACGAGTACCTGTGTAATAGGGTCCTTCATGACTAGTACATCGGTCACGCCCCCAAACTGAGTGAAATAATCCCTGAGTTTTTCAGGAGTTGTCTGCCAGCTAAGACCTCCAACAAACAATTTATTTTCGTATCCAGACCCACTGCCATTGGAACCGGATCCAGTCCCAACACTAGGAGAAGATCGCGCAGAATTACTTTCTTCACCCGAACCGTTCACAGCACTCAAACAGTTTTCTAAGTTTGATTCCATCTTCATCATTCCGTCCAAGTTGACATTAATAACACTTCCCTCCATTTCTGTGGTTGGCATTTAACCTATTAAGAAAATAAAAGCGAGTTTGATCAATATATCCAGTCTACGTGGGGTGTAACCGATTGGAAAGAGCACACGTCCTTCCTACCTATGTAACACAAAACAAACTTCTGCAATTCTACACAACTTTTCTATTTCACGAAGCTGATCGCATGCAGAAATCAATTCCGTCTTTTGTACCTGCAAATAATGCCAAGAAGCCGAATATAAAATTCGAATAATAAAGAAATAAACTTTTATCAAATATATGTTCGTATGGTATGAATTGGAATGCCGAGAGATCTTGACTTGGTTGAAAGCATGCCAGTAGTCTTTGGTCAACTAAAATGAGATTGGACTGCTGTGGAGCAAGAAATGCATGTCTGGCTTCCTCCGTTTCAGAGAATGCAGGAATAGACGTTTTTCGGAAAGGTTTCTCGTTATTGCATCCATATCTCAGAGAAACTATTGCAATGTACGGGAAGGTGTGCAACTGGAACAAGACTGCGCCGTATAACATGTAATTCCTGCAAAACAATTCCAAGCACAAGCCTGGTTTCGAAAACTCATAGTTATGATGGAAGAGCCAATCAAACATTCCTTCTGTCTGTGGAACAATGTTCTGGTTTTACGAGAACACTATTTGAAGAACGGATTCATGCTTGGCCGCAGAGTCCCATTTCATTAGTCGCAGACGTAAATTTTATACTCTGCTCTCCTGTCTTACCCCCATTCTATCCGCGAATTATGGCCGCCAAAGAATTTTCTCGATTTCCATTCTCATGCAAAGAGCAACATTTACTGCGATTAAGCAGATGCGCCGGACCACACTATAGTTCATATCAGGATCCTTAGAAATACTCTGATACGAGAAACTGAAAAAATATATTTTGTTCTCCAACTGGAAAATAAAAATAAACTTCTAATATTTAAATGGGTTCCTGAACTAAATGGAAAGGTCCTCCCGAGATGTCAAGGTTGGTAGAAAATGTGTGGCGGCTTAAATATTTCATTACTGTTTTTAATTTGTTTTTGTTTTAATATTATCGGGCAAACTTGCATTACAAAGATTTGTCCTAACGATATCCAACTATTGTTTTACCACTTATTGATTAAAAATTGCCACTCTTTAAGCATAACCGTATTATTATGTAGTATTATATTATGTAGTTGAACATTAAGCTCTGTTTATATTTCTCCACGTAGCCCAATAATTAATAAACATCCTCAATGTTCTTATCTAATGGCATTATGGCACAAAAAGCTTAAAACGGAATTCGGGGTGGCGGTGGTCTGGCGGTAGACAATGATAAATAAATACGATGGCAGGGCGTTGTATCAATATTTGTACACTATTGAAATCATGTTGTACGCATAAGGTTTTAGAAAGGGAAGTTCGCTTTATAAGTCAACTGTGCGAAACGAATGAGAGCTGGACATAAATTTGAAAACAACTCATTCCATGAAAATTGTTATATTACGGAAATTGTGCATATACTTTACAGAGGTTTCCAAATGGATTCGAGCAAACGCAGGCGAGTGAAAAGGAAAGTCCACACAGCTCCCTTTCAAATCTCTAAACGAATAGTGATATTTGCCGAAGAAATTTCGGCCTGAAGCCATAGCTTGCAGCAGAAGAGTTGCAAGTCTGAGGTAGCGGCTGGTGAAGTAAGTTTATTGATTTAAAAACGCAGAGTACTATGGGAGTAACAGACGAACAATGCCCACGAAGCCCCCTAAAGTTCAGAAAGTGGCATACAATCTTTGATTTCCACGAACTGTAATCTGCCACGCCACCGCTTACACAATGCAATGTTAGACTCTTCTAAAAGAGCAGTCCGAATTTAATGAAAGCATTGTTATTTTTTGAAGAAGTGGTTCAAGCTACATAACCTCTGCCCTGTCGTGCAAAAACTCCAAGAAATATTTAATTTTATATTATATGGTTAGCAGCCTGGATTTTAAATTGAAATGAACAAGCGCTAACTTTTATTTCAAAAATTTTTGCAAAAATTTTCTAGGTGAAATCTGATGAAATTTAGATTTTGAAATCTATTTAATTAGTGTATACTTGATAATGTTTAATTTTGAGGTAACTTATGAATAATAATTTAGTTTAAAATGGAAAGTTTGTCTGCTCTCGCAAAAGCAAACAGTGTCTAGGCCGAGCAAATAAAGTTTTGTAACAAAAGTTCACCTGTGAAAAGCAAACTCTAAAAATGAGTCTCATGGAGTGCGGCGGCAGTACTAGATCATGCCAATCGCCAGTATAATAGATAACGCCCGGGTTAGCTTCGAAATTCTATTAAGGAGGCAGTCTCTGCCTGCAACATAACTTAAATTCAGGTGTTTCAGTTCGTACTCAGAAGAAGTGGATTTGATAGTTTTCACTTCAGACTCATATTCTCTTCCGCCTACCATTCTCCTCAGCTTAAACTAATCGGGTACAGGCTTTAGAATTTCAGCTTACGGGGTAGACGTACAAGGAGTAATTTTATAACGAGTTGAATGCTAGTGTTCATTTCAGTTTGTATGAAAAGAGGTGATCTGGAGGAGAGAGAGAGGCAAAGAGAAGGGAAGATTGGAACCGGCTCTACAGGGTGTACAGAGTGGTCCGGGAATGACAGGATGGGAGAAAACAGAGAAATCAGTTGAGGTCCGTGCGTACAGGGGGGAATGATTTCATATCTACACAACTTGCGCGCAGACGGTGGAGAAAGGCACTACGCCGGCGCTTCCTCTCATCTCACTTCATCATGATCGATTAGGATTTTTCTTTTCCACTTTCACTCCTTAGGCATTTGCAAAGCAGTCACCCTACCAAAAGGTTCTTGTTCTCGCATTGTGGAACTTTAAAGAACGCTTTCCGCTCCCCTCCTCTGTTTGAAACTGTACCCTTTAGTGAACCAATTGTTAACTTGCAAATAGAACAAAATCCTATTTAACTGCCTTCCTTCTTTACAATCAGGAATCAACTTTCCCTCAATGTCAAGTCCATTGTCGGAGTCAACTTGTATAGTATGCATTAGTAAAATTATATCAAGCAAAATTGTTGTTTGTGTAAATATCCTTAAATTATACCTTTGAGTTTGTTCAAGTTGTCAATACCTATAATTTGACTTTCATCAAACATAGCAAGAAGGAGTGATTTGACATTTTAATTTGCGGTGACAAGCCATATGTGTTACCTGTGAAAGTTCAAAAAAGTTCAAGTGCTAATACAACGGGGAAATGGAAAGGTGTCATCCTACCAACTGCAAGTAGTAAGAATAAATAAAGTAAGCTCAAGATTGCCCATTTTGATAGCATGAAAAAAAACTCAAGAAAGTCGGATCTTCAAAAATCCCACCAACAAAAACCATGGCGGTGATTCAAAGCAACAACAACGACCCTACAAATTTATGGAATACTTTTCTCTAGTTTGTTGTAACCAAAGGAAATCCAACTACAGAACATCAGGGATCTAGAAGGGCGTGGCACTGGTTCCAGCATTGGATCGATACAAAGTACAAAAATCAACTAGGTTTATCGTGACAGACTTTGAGGATAATGGGAATACAAGAAGGAGACAATTATGGCTGAAATGGCCACTGGTGACACATCACAAGATTCAGCAATGGCAGCCAGGAAAAAAGGAAAACAACTTTACTGAACCACGCTTTGATATTGTCCTGTCACAGCAGTACTGTACTCAAGTTACTGGTGTTTCGGGACATATTCTAGGCTAGGTTTGACGTCTACTTAGATTTCTACTATCTTCGATCACCAAACCACTACGTGAAAGTTTGTTTACTAAAACTAACGTAAGTCTTAAAGCGTCAATTGGAGAGCCAACATTAAAACTCAGGTTGAAGCTAGCTGCAGTTGGGCGAAACAACTAACAAAACAAGATGTCAGCGTCATGAAAGATGAAAGGAGAAATGATCCTGTTCATTCCACGTCTACCTCACCTCGCTCTGCCTGCAATCGAAAGTAGTCATTCAAAACAGAGGCAGACGGCAGAGAGTATCTCTTTTCTCTCGGTGAGATCAATACTGGGCAACGGAGAACAGATAAAGGATGAACGAAATATGAAACCTTAGCAGAATTGACTCATCCTGTCATACTGTTTTGTGTTTACAAAGTGTGTAGGGTCATTCACCCCAGAGAATCATTTTTATAAAAGAATCATGTAAATACAAATACTACTTTCGAACAAAATAAAATAAAAATCACGTTTCAAGAGATAAAAAATTTCAAGCCAGACTGGGCATTCCAGTAAAATACATTTCCAGTTAAAGTTAACGTCCTACTTCTATTTACACAAGTAGTGGACTTACAAATACTAATAAAAAGATTTGAACAGCTCAATATCCACAACCTTGCAATAATGTGTCACAAAAATTAATACTTAAAATTATTGGTGGATTGTATTCAAATATTGCATTGGTGGAATTGAGAAACTCTACTAATGAAGCATAATACTTGATGCATAAATCTCTTAAAGTTTATACAGTACTGCATTGCACGTCAGGAGCATGGCGGGTATTGTTTCCATCGATGAATAACTTCGTGAACCCCGAGCCTTCGAATGGTTCATAAATTCAATGTCAAATACAAAGTCTTCTATCAAAAGACAAATCGAATAATTAAACAGAATGTAAATTTGAAATCTACATATCATGCCGAACAGGTAGCCAAACGGGAAGGGTAATACAACATTGTAGTTACCTCACGCTGTCCGTGCATGAGGTTCATTCATAGTTTAATGATGCATTTGTAACCAAAGCTTCAAGAGTCAAAATGAATACCTCAATACCTGTTTCAAATTTAAGAACTCGCCCAAAACACAAACAATAGATAGCCTCTTAAGGAACACGCAGATGCAGAGTTCACTTTTAGTTCTAATTTTAAGACACGGCCACTCGCTCATCCGCTTTGAGTAAGTACTAAAAGCAAAATCCTTTTACTCAAGTCGTAACTGTTCTTTCTCATCTCGACCTTTTAAAAGGATCCAAGTCAAGTAATTATGCGCATCAGCTGAGTAGCATGAAAGTTTTTGATCATCATATTACGGCTAGACTCAATGAACCTTGGCAATGTGCTTTGTTGTTTAACCATGCTGACCCATTTTGAATAAAGCGTTAACATTTTATATATTGTATTGTATTTATTTGCATCGTATTTTTTTTTTAATTGGCAAAATATTGAGGGGAACTTTTTCACGGGATTTGTGCGAAAAGAAATAGTAAATCTGAAGATTAAATACAACAGAGCAGCCGAACTCGGCTAAGGAAGAAGGCAAAATTGATTTTCACTTTAAATTTGGGCGAATCCTGGCCCATTCCCAATCCACGGGATAATCACACTCACGCTCGTATCCTTGTACGTTACTTTTAAACTCGTATCTAAGACAGGACATTAATGTTGAGCAGTAAGCAGCCACATGCCTTTAGCGTGTACCACTGAGGAACCATTTCTAGTCCTAAACTTAGCTGAACTTTCTCTATGTGAATGCGAAATTCGTCTCTAAAGTAACACAAATGTGAAGCTCCAATGAGCATCAGGCGTTTTCTATGCATTTGCTTGAGTGGGTATGAATGGAGTTCTAAATCATTCATTCACTAATGGTACAGCTCATAGTTCAAATTAAACATATGGTAGGAGGGAGACCGGAAGTGTCTTTTCAATATTGTAGAAAACTAATAACTGAAAATCATAGGCTTGTATGAGAAAAATATCGTCCATTTGCAAATGGCAACTGAAAAACATTAAATTTACCACAAATAGCCTCCATTTGAAAATTTGCATATCACTGGAAAATAGATAGTTAAATCACAAAACTAATGCTGGATCATATATGGAGTTAATTTTATGCCAGGGTCTAGAGTGATGCAAGGCGGAGGCCCAGAGGTTCGTCTGGTGCTGCCACCGACCACGACGCCGGAAGCGTTCTTAAAAGCATAAAGCTTGTGCTTTCAAAAAAATCCTCGTTAGAGGTTAATTCCAAAACTTTTGGCTAACAGGGCAAAAAATTTCGGGTCATACTATTAGAACTGATTTAATTTAATTTTTCAGGCAAGTGCTGATCGTGCTAAGTCCGTTTTACAAATTATATTCCGGTAAGCGCCGATCCGAAAACACTAACCGTTTTATTAATTTAATTTTAGTTTATTAGCCTTAATTTGAGATAATGAGGACAAGACACTGTAAATCCTCAATTCACTTTAAATTTTAATGTAAAGATCAAGGCAAAATAATGATGGCTGAGTGATTTCATAATTTGCATTCAATTACGCAACACTACAGGACCTCCACTTGACAGAAGGTACATTACCGAGCGGGCATCCCTGGCTCCGCTCCTCTTTTCTCTGCTTTTGTGTAATTGCTACATTCTCCTAGGGACACTAGGGAGAATAGACTTTTTTAACTCAATTGAAATCAGGGATGGGAACAGGGAAAAATTGGGAGCAATTTAGTACACAAGAGTATCCGTACTTATTCTTTCGTTGAGCTCAATCACTTGAATGACCTGTATTGATAACTATGCAAATCATAATCAATATATTGTTGCTTCGCAAGCAAGTCCTGAATCTGTATGGTGTTTTCCAAATTTCCCAAGAGCTTTACTTCATGTTTCACAGAGTAATCCGCATAAACTAAGAACGGGAAAAATGGCATGTCATTTATCCCCGTAATTATAATTGACTTTAGTTGGGCAAAGTGGGTGCATCCCGTCATTTATAATTCAATGTACACTGTACACATAAATGCTTACATGGTTAGCATAACATTCAGCAATAACTATTACAGCAACACTTTGGTAAATGCTGGGCTATTTGATATTAACTATGTCATTGGTATATGCTGACCGTGGATTAGAATCTCCTGTCACGTCACAAGTTGCCTAAAAAACTGCCTGGATACACAATAGGCCCAGCTACATTCACAATTGGAATTGGACGGCTTTAATAGCCAAGTGTACACCTCCGTAAACATGCCAGATCAAGATTTTTGCAGTACTAAAGTGCAGACACATGCAAGGCCTATTAAATGCCAACAATCAAATCAAATGTCATTGCTTACCTTCCTTCCGATAAGATGGGAGATGACGGAGTGGGCCGGTGTGTCGCCAGTCGGTCAGGCACTCAATAAAGACAAATTAATTAAGTTCCACTTATTAGTCAATATGTTGTGAAGAAAAGCTTTTGTTTTGTTTTAGAAAGTGAGGAAATCCAAGTTTAATCAGAAAACCGACGGAGGAACGAAAGCACGACGACACGTTCTTACGACCAGCCACAAGCAAGTGAGGCAGCAGATGCGAATGCCATGCGAATCCCTTTTCTCCAACCCAGGGGTTTTTCCCCCACTCCGTTAGGGTTGGCAACGTTGCGCCATGAAAATATGTCGTCCCTTGTTTCAAATGTCCCATTTACCTGACTGTGTGTGTGGCCCTTCAATTTTAAATCCAAACTCAGCTCTACCGTCGCGTATTTTATCAGAATATGGGCAAACAAATAAAAACAATTCCATGTGCTCCTCTTTCCTTCCAACTAGCAGCATAGCATAGCACGGCACGGCACTGCTCTACTGTTGTGCTGCAGTAGCAGTGGTTTATGAGAAAATCATCAAACCAAGATTAGAATGGGGAATGAATGGCATTTCATTATCGTGCACTAGACCTTGACAATGCGGATGAGCCGGTTGTGGGGAGGAATACATGGATTGAGGAAAGTCGAACATGTTCATACAAATTTATGAAAGGAAAAGAATTCCATGGAATAGACATGAATTTAGTTCGACTCCGCAAGATCGTCTGGATTTGGGTAAGAGGGACTTCCTTAAGGGAGCGTTGTTGCCCCCCAATCCTACACCTCTGACTGGGTAAACCAATGAGGAGATTTGGCCACCCCCTTGCATCTGCGAACCCAGCTCGTCAACACGCAACGACATATCATCATTTGCACCACGATGTCTTTGGCGGCAACTGGACGGGATCGCCACCTTCGATGGCTCTTCGCCGCACTAAGCAGGGTAAATCTAGTAATTCAAATATCTAATTACTACTATGTTTTTAATTTTCGTGTAGAAAAAATTGAATGATGGCTGATATGTTTGCAGGATCGTCTTCCAAGATCAATATTTCTTTGGGGACCCAGAGCTACAGGCAAAAAGTACCTTTTAAATAAGGTTTTAGAAATGGTTCGTGAGTCTGTGATAGCTCGTGTCAGTGCTGAAGAGATAATATGTGGAGTACGAGCGTTTTTGGAATCTGTGCTAAACATGCTGGGTAAGCGGGAGAATTCATCAGGAAACTATTATAGCAGAATTTATCTAATGTGCAATGTGTTGAAGTTATTTGCTGTGTCTGGAAACTATTGGGAGTTGAAGTTCGTAATGTGTGATCAACTTATTTGGCAGTACAAATAATTACAGCGAGCTATGTTGTGTTTAGGTGGACCTGGGCCCGTAACTACAAAAGTTGACAATGCAAAAATGTTTCTTCGACATCTCAAGTCTCTTTATCCTTCCATACGAAAACCTTGTGACAGAGTGGTTGTGGTAATTTTGAGTTATAGTTGCTATTTCGGTTACGTCGTTACTGCTATTTACTTGTTAGCTATATTACAGGTGGTTTATCATTCTGAACGGTTGAGGCAATACCAGGATATACTCTACGCATTTATTAATGCTCAGGACTATGCTCATCAAAATATCTGCTTTGTGTTCTGCAGTACTTTACCATGGGAATGTTTAAATACTACACGTTTCAAAACAACACATGTTAGGCATTTCCCACAATACAACAGAAGTAAGCTCTTAAGACACAATTGTACAGATTGTAATTGTACTTAACCCGAGATTATAAATATTTTCTTAAAAAACAGCTCAATTGAAGGCTATACTTAAAGGCCAATTGCCAAAACTGACTGCAGCGGGCAGAGAGAACACGAAACTCTTGTCTGAATTTTATGTAGATTCGATTACGAGTTATTTCAACAAGCTCAGGGATTTAAGAAGCTTTACTGCAATGGTAAGGAATATATTGCTTACAACTTTTTCAATTTGTTTTGCAGAACAATGTTGATAGATTCAGACATTGATTGCTTTGTTAGGTGACCTCTCGATTCGAGGAATTTCTTAATATGTGGATGGGTTTCAGCGAAATGGAAAGGTCGAACAGTCGCAAACTGTTTTATAAAGTAATTGGCTTGTTCGACAGCCACAGCTTCATTGGATCTGGTTCCATATCCAATTCACCTTCACGAAGTCAAGGATGGACAACAAGACTTGCTAACTCGAAGGGGGAAATAAGCCTCTTGTGTGAGATGCCTTTGTTTTGCAAGTACATTTTGATTGCGGCTTACATCGCCTCCCGAAACCCCGTCAATTCGGACCGCAAGTAATTAAATAAATTTGCAGAAACCGCAAATTTTTGTTCTGTTTGAATTAATTCATGTTTGGCCAAAGATTTTTTGTCAGGTTGCGTGGCAAGCGGAAGCGAAAAGCAACTGCTCCAATTGCAGCAGTTGTAACCCCGCAAGCTGTTCCTCTGTCACGACTTTTAGCGATCTTATCGTCTTTGAATCGGGATATATGCATACCTTTGGGCTCTGGTGTGCGTTATCAGGTATTCTTTATTTCAGAGTTTCATATGAAATTCTTTTGAATGTTATTGTAAATTTTATTATAGGTTTCATCTCTTTGTTCGGTTGGTTTATTATGCCGTGTGGGGGAAGAATTAGGAGACTGCAAGTACAAGTGCCTAGCTGGGTTTGATCTCATAGAACTTATAAGCAGGTCAGTAATTGAATAGCAGTTTAATACTTTGAGTTTTAGCTTCAAGAAGAATTCATGCGCTATTTGGATTTCTATTTGCAGGAGCGTGGATTTTGCAATTGAGAAATACCTGTGTTGTAGCGCTTGAGAAGTGCCAAACCACTGCTTTTAATAATATCGTTAATGTTTTTAAACTATTGAAATGGACATTCAGACTTGATCAAACGCCTTGTACATGATTCATCGAAAGACTGGTAATTCAAAATAAAAAAACAATAATTTAAGTTAATTTTAGACATTTGTTATGGATTACAATTACAATTAATAAGGAATTGACGAATGAAGATGAAATAGTCCAAGAGAATACTTTAGGCTCAAATAGGCAAATAAAAAAGGATTCAACGATATGCTTTGGAATTGTAATTATATTTTTTGAAATGGGACCTTGAATTGCTCAAATTTGTTTGATACATCATAATTCAGTGAACTGGGATGCATGTTTACATAGCAAGGAAGCTCGAAACAGGTTTGACATGAGCTTGAGATCCGAGCGCCGGGATTTCACCGATGAAGGGTGACTTGAATTATTTCTGAAGCTTGCCTGAGAGTATAGGTCTGTGAAAGGGTTAACATGCCTTGAAGGCAGTTGAATCCCTCTGACATTCAATCGTTTGTACAACTTAGCTAGCTCCTGCAATGTACAAGTGCAGAACCATGCCGACGGAAACAGTAATATCCTGCTATGAATCACACCACCGCACCGGTCCAAACTTACTGCATTAGTCAGACGTGCGTTTTGTTTGGGAAAAGTTCAGTTTGGCCTCACTTACGTTACCTGACACCTGAGTTTTATCACGAGAGATTAGGTGCTGGTTACTGCACAGCCAAGGCTTTCAAATTATCTAAAAAAAGAATTATACACAAGGTGTGGCGTCTGGCGAGCTTAAGTTAGAAAGTTCTGCGGTAGCTAAATGCAATTTGAGATTTTGAAATCAGAACAGCCCAGTTGGGAAACCTTGTGCTCACCGGATCTCAAAAATTAGTTATAAAAATAATAGTGATGAATGGCTCCAGGCGACCAAAGTCGCGGCCTGGCGCCGGCTCGCACACTGAAATTCCGTTGGAAGAGCTGCACAAAGTTAGTCATAGACAGATACTTCACAATTAAAATTTTGTCGTCATTATTTACTCATTCGATAAACCCCAGTATTTATACTTTGAATTTGTGTATTTTACAGGACTGGCATCACGTTTTCCAGCAGGTAATATATTGCACGGGTTAATTGCACGTTTAAAGTTATGCTTGGGTTGGCATTATTTTGTTTACGCAATACAAATACATCGTAAAATGGCTAATTGTATTTAACAGTTCAAACCTGACAAGAATGGGGAAGTTAGATTATCCGAAATGCGACGGTTGCTTACGCATCCAGACGTCCAAAACGAAATTGATATTCCAGAAGATACCGTGAATCAAGTGTTGCTACGTTTTGATCGCGACCAAAACGGAAAATTGAGCTACATGGAATTTCTAGACATGGTGAGCGTTACTTAAATTATAATCACCTTGGCTGTTTTGTTTATTATTATTTACATAGCATTTTGAACAATGGCAAGACAAATTTGCATGTCTTCAGCTTTTCTCATTGTCTAAATAATGTTTTGAATTAGGTGATGGCAAAGGAATACAATTTGGAACACAGGCCTGTCATTCGAAGAGCCCTTTGGGCCGCAGCCTACACAATTGTTCCACGCAAGGAACGTGAAAATTGGGAACGAAAATACTTGGACGAATATTCTTGCTGCCCTCCGCCTGTGTTTATGCTGTTAATAAGTCTGATTGAAGTAAGTTTCCAAGTAAATATGTGATTGATTGCGCATGCCTCCTGTTTTAATCCAAACTTAATTTGCAGTTGGGAATATTTATTTATCACACGGTGCATCTCATTGAAGAGAAAGGTTGGGTTGGGATTAATGGACCCGCGCCCATTACTTCCGTCCTTATTTACAATCCTAGAAGGTATAGTATAGTCAAAGGCATTTTTTTTTAATTTCCAAATTTGCACAGTTAAAGGTAAATTTCTTAAACAATGTGTTTCAATTCAAATTGTATTTACATTTAGGCGATACGAGGCATGGAGATTCATTTCCTACATGTTCGTTCACTCGGGATATATGCATATCACTTTCAACATATTGGTCCAATTGTTTTTGGGTATTCCGCTCGAAATGGTTCATGGGTGGTGGAGAGTGCTTTTAGTTTACTTTGCGGGGGTCATAGCTGGTTCACTTGGAACTTCTGTTACTGACCCAAATACATTTCTCGCGGGAGCGTCTGGTGGTGTCTATGCACTAATGTGTGCTCATTTGGCGAGTGTAATTATGGTAATATTGATATAACTTGGGAAGTCAAATTCAAAACAATAGAATTTTCTGTGTTAATGAAATCTGGTTTATTAGAATTGGTCGGAAATGGAATTTGCTTGGCTTCGACTTCTATTCTTCAGTGTGCTGACAGTTACTGATGTTGGAACTGCTATTTACTACCGATATGTTGAGAAAAAGGAGACTAATGTAAGTTCGTCTACAAATAATTGTACAACACAGAAAATGCATTGTTGAGTTTTTGTTGCCAGGTGGGATACGTCGCTCATTTTGCAGGAGCTATTGCTGGTCTCCTTGTGGGGATAAAAGTCCTGCGAAATCTCAAACAATTGAAATGGGAAAGAATACTTTGGTTTGTCTGCTTGGCACTGTACATCGTTCTCATGCTAGCTGCCATTGCTTGGAATATATTTTATCCAGACCATTTCCCGCCATCAACCTAACGAGAATAGTGTTTTGGAAATTAACAACTATTCACATTAATTGGAGTACGCCACACAATACATGTTAACTCTAGGATGATTTATGTTTTGTTTAAAGTATTATGTGGTGCTCCCAAAAGTTTTAATTTACATAGCATAATGTGCTGATGTTGTATTGCCTGTGCTGAGGCGGTTACTTAGAGTACAAATTGTCGCAATTTTAAATCCAATATTATTTAAATGTATCCATCCACTCAATCCACTTAATCTAATTCAGGCATGGCCTACGTGGCTAATTTTTAGTTGCAACTATTTAATCGCAAATTATTTATTTTAATTTTACCATACATAATATTATTATTTTAAGGATATATTCGGAGAGAACATTTGCAGAAAAATTCCATTGATAATCCATAGTGCAACTCTGTTAGTCAAACCTAGTGATACGAAGACTGTAGAGGCGGATTCATTTTTTAAATTTTATTGCATTAAACATTTGGCTTTATATGATCCACGTGGAAAAGGTCTAATGCTGGATGACATCGGGTGAAAATTATTTTTTGGAATAGTCTCAAAATTAAGGCATTAATCGGTATGTTGTAATCCATGCAGTGGCCGATTGTTCCTTTATCATCAGAAGCAGATAGAATAGAAGAATTGCAATTACAAAATACTTACAATGTGACAGAAAAAAAAATTGATGTAAACTCTGACCACTAAGTAAGTGGTGTACAACAATGTACAAATTAGTCCTTGATTAAACTGTTCTTCACACGGAATTTACATTAGGCAAATCACATCACATAGATTCACGTTCGGAGGCCAAGTGCGGTAACTATTAACCGAGTACAGTTAAAGACATATTCTTATGGAAGATAGGTAAATAAGCGATGCAGAATATCCTCTAGCCCCATCCCAATGACGCATATAATCACCATGAATGCACCCATGACTGATTTCCAATCCGGCACTTCTCCGAAAATGAGGACCTGGGACAAAAATTAATTACAGCAAATTAGAGCCAGGTTACAATTACACGACAACCTAGACCTAACCTGCAAAACATAGGCAAGGACAATATCGAGCGATCTGGTAACTGCAACCCTTCCAGCACCTTCATGAGACAAAGCGATTGCGACCAGAATTTGCCCAGATACTCCAAATATAGCAACAAGTAGTACAAGGATCCATTCATTCACGGAATTTGAGGGCATTTCCAGTTCTCCAAAGAATCCCAAAATGAGTGAACTGATTACAAGTGACCAGAACGAAAACTGGAAAACCACAACGGAGAAGTGAACATCCTTGCATTTCCTCATAACGACAATATTAATCGCCGTGAACAGTGTTCCGCAAAGGGCAGCAGCGTAGCCAAGCATATTGTAAGTTTCTTCCTCGCCGTCAGTTGGAAATAGGAACGGCGGTTTTGTTATCATCACTACCCCTGTCACCAGCAAGAACACAACAAATGTTCTGTAGAAGCCACATGGTTCCCTCAGCCAAATGTGTGACATGACCATCACAAACACCGGCGAACTGTGGATTTATAAAAAAAATTATTTAAAATTCAAAATCTACATACAAAAATGATATATGTATTGCTTTAAAGGTAATAATGGACCCCTTGAACCGACAACGTGACAGTAACAAAATTTAATCCCAGCTGATCTAATTCATATAGTAATTCAACCAATATTTAAACTACGTCACTAGTATACGTCGAGGATTGGTTGAACAAGGCTCTCTTGCTTCCGTGCCGCGAACGCTTTTTTCACAAATATTATTTTACATCCTACTAAACTGCTTATCCGTCTTCATCATCATCTGCACGTACTCCACGCAATAAGCATTTACTAATTAATTTGTGGCACCAGATTGGCTCTTTGTGTGTCCTGGTCCCGGACTTAGGCCTTCCAAACATCTCCATCAAAAATCACGTGCGCCAAACTTAATGCAACAGCTGGAGATTATGTGGAATTTCACAATCGTGACATTCATTGTATCTAAAGTTTGCCCAGCCTTCTACATCAAATGATATGGTTTTTCTCCTAAAGCTGGGTTACAGAACAAAATACGAAAGCCAGAATCTGGGCGCCTGCCTGCTGCGCTGTAAGAAACTAGTAATTGCAGCTGATCATGCCCTGCTTTGGGGTTTGAGTTGCCGCATTTAATGTGAATTAAAATTAACCCTAAATGCACTAATAATCAAATATAACATGCTACATTTGTTGCATATTACCTGAAAATTATAGTGGCAGCATCTCCAAGGGGTAGAAGTCGGAATGAATAAAACAGGAGAACAAGAGTAGTTCCGCCTACAAGACCCTGGGCTAGTAACAACAGTCTTGATCCTGGTGGCCCAAGGACATTATGGTTTTTGCAAATTGCGATGGGCAAAGTAAGACACACCTGGTAAATGTTAAATATGAAGCCAGTTAAACTATTTTTCTTTTTTCGATTGCACAATCTCTGATTAGGCACCGTGCAACAGTTTGCTTTTCATTGTGTCAAAATTAGCTCCCCACGTTTTACTTGACGAAATATTCTGGAGTACAGTTAATATGTTCAGTCAATTAAGGTTGGACAATATACAGGGTGTTTCAGAATTAGCGTTCACACTTTGGAGGATTATAACTTCGGAACTACAAGTCCCGCTAACTCGGTTGAACTACCATTGGAAAGCCCATGCGATTTTAATTTAAGTCAACTAGTTTTTACTTTGTGTTTGACCTTTTTTCTGTCTGTTTGTGGTCAGCAAAAATAAAACACAGCTTTTTTACATGGTTGCTAATGCGAAATTGAATTTTTTTCGTTGACCTTAACCAGTCAGAGGAAAGGTCAAACTTGGGGTCAAATTTGGTTGACATGAACAAAAATCGCACGGGCTTTCCAATGGTGGTTGAACCAAGTCTATGTGATTTCTAGTTCCTGCTTTATGTCACTTCAAACCTTGGGAGTGCAACATGTGAACGCTAATTCAGAAACACCCTGTATATGCTTCGCTCCTTGAATAGAAGCAGACACCATTTACAAATGTCGTTGTTCGACATAATAAAGTTAGAATAAAGTGAACTGGCTGAGAAAATGTCAACCACGCAAGAAAGAGACGTAGGATTCCTTTGAATTCGGAAGCCATGTTAGCGTCTGATCAGATCAAACATCAACTCCCAGCACTTGAACAACGAGACAAGCGGCATTTGGGATATGGGAAGCTCTTATGTATGTAAAATTGCAAAATCTTTCAAACCGGTCAACTGCGTACCACGCTTACGTAAGCTGGGCCAAATAAATTTATCTGACTTTGTTGTATTGCACAGCCAATTCCACTTAGTGATTTTTTTAAGCAAAAATGAGCAATCACGTTTTGCGGTTCGTGATCTAAGAAACACTTCTTAAAAAACGAGCAGCATAGCTTAAAACTAATTTCTAATATACGCAATAATACTAATGCTAAGGTCAAAGACATTTATTTGGAAATGTAAGATACTTTCTGACGGTTTCTAAAATATAAATTGTGAAACTAATCAAATTACTGACTTGGAAAACAGATCTAAAGATGAGAAGTTCCATTGGATCAATGTCCGTGAGATATTTGACAGTTCCGGAGCAGAGTGTGAAGAAAACACCAGACATGAAAGCCAAGAATATTCCAATCCAGCTGGTTTTAGTTGGTGCATGTTTAACTTTTTGAATTAGGGGAGTTTTGCAGTTACTATTTCTGTTAGAAGGAAGAAGAGTTGGGTACAACTGCGGTGATTGGTAATGTTGATAATGATTTTCGACCTGTTTCCCCAAATTTGGGTAAACAAAAACTGGTCTAGCCTCTTTATCCCGAGGAGAATCGACTTTCTCACTTTGAGGTTCGAATTTAATGTATTGAGGAATATACGACTTTTCCACGGCACTTGTCATTTTGAACAGCTCTCTGTGATCTCAAGGCTTGAAATGAACTATGAAACAGAATATCTTACCATTTATCCTTAATACTTAACCGAAGCTTCTCCTGATTCAAGCCGAAGCAATTAGAGTCACAGCTGCATTCGTTGGTCAAATATTGCGTCAATATTAAGTAGAGTAATCCAATCCGTGCTGAAAACAAAGGAGTTGAAGACGTGCTTGATTGGATGGGGTTGATACAGAAGAGGATTAATTGTCATCATTTGGGTTTTTACTTGGGATAAGTACTGGTGGGTAAGGAGCCGAGCAAAATATGTTGGGAAAGATGTTACTGGAAATGACTTTTCAGATTAATGGTGCAAAATATCATTGATGGAGAAGTACCATCTTAGCATGAAACCAAAACGTGTAAATTGCATGTGCAAACGTTGTACGTCAACGCCTTATATTATTGTGATAGGTCTCACTCAACTGCGAAAGATCGAAGCCTCAAATCAATTGTATATTGGATATGGTTGGTTGCCTTAATCATTTCCAAACCATTTATTAATAAGCAAAGTTTACAGCACTGACTGCACTTGAACTGTTATAAAGGGTCAATTTGGTATACATTCATGTCATCAGATTTTAATTTCAAGAAACATTTGAAATTTGCTAGTCTTTTGGGTTTCAGATTTCTCTCTTTGAAAAGAATAATCCTGTGCACAAAGACCTAGTTGAGGTCGTTAGACGCAGAAGTAGCATCGCGTCGACACTTTCCAGGCAGCACGTGTCTGTTTTAAAATTAGAAAATATGCAAATTTTCTTAAAATGGCAAACGCAGGAAACGCCGCAGACATAACCTATTAGACGTTAGAAATTAGTTTCGGCTCTTTTCTACCCTGAAGCTTTCTCTGTTATTGACTTTCTCTCCTCCGCCGCCGGTGTACATCAATGGATACATTTTGTATGCTCAGCAAAACTGCGGCAAGGCAGATAAAATTTGAACCGGAGCCGTTAAAATTAACACAAACACAGTGACAGTGTCCAAGCTATTAACCTGTGACCTGGAATTGAACACAAGCTTATTTTAATGTTAGTCTTGCACAATTACACAGCTTGGTCATTTGCCTTGTGTTTTATTTTTCATTATTTGCCAGTGGAGACTGTGCACGATGACTGCTTATAATTTAGATACATTTCAAGGACTTCGTGCATTATATCAAGAATGCATTCGGATTTATCCCGAACAGCAGAATCCCCTTCAAGTTAACAGTCGGCAAAAGTTCTGGTACTAACCGTATTTATTGTTAAATCGGCAATTCTGCTTGCATGATAATGAATAATAGAAAATTTGTATTGCTATTTAGGCTTGGCGGCCCGGACCCATTGGACTATATTAGCATGTACAGCAATCCTGGAGATTCTTCAAGATCTGTCCCGCCTCACTGGCACTACGTCAGGTAGCTTTAAATTGTTAAAAATAATACGGGTGCCTTATTTGAAGCTGGGGTCGCAATTTCTAGTTTCGGCCTGTCTGATCTGCACGGAGACGGCAGAGTGCACCCAATTAAAGCGAGGGAGCAGGAAGACATGAAATCTGGATTTGGTTTTGAACTTACGTTTAGAATAAAGCAAGACCAAAATCAATCTGATCCTCCATTATGGCCTGCAAGCCTAATGCAAGCCTTAGCTAAATATATATTTAAAAGTGGTACGCTCGTTTCAATTTGTTGTGCTACTTAACAAGTAAAAATGCAACATAAATTTAATTATAGTAATTAATGTCAGGAAATCCTCTTCTTCCTGGAGATCACGTTTCCTGGCATCAGAGTCTGAACGGACAAGAGTCTATCATAGTGGTAAGTATCTTAATTGGAAATACAATTTTGATTGCGAGCCCTAGAATAAAACGTATATAACCTTTGGTTCTAAGCACATGCTCTTGGCCAGAGACGAAGACTTCCAATGTGTAAATACACCGTTTGGCAGTGTGACTTTTGTCCAGATAATTGGTGTAACAGCCGATGAGCTGGAAGCAATACAACAGTGGAATGGAACTGCATTTATTGAACTGATGAAACAACTTCCACAGTAAGTGCTTGACCTCTCTTCCGTTTATCATTGAGAAGTATACTATTTTTTTTATCTTTGTGACTAGGTGCGGTGGAGAATATTTAGTGACAGATGTAGAAAGGAATAAGTCCGTGTTTGAAATCGATCCGTCTCTACGAGGGGAAGTTATGGCAGGTGTGGATCGAGACGGATCAAACCTGAGCGGAGTAAGTGCCGAGTGTTCTTGGAGCAATGACGCCTGGAAGTTTTACGATGAATCAAATGTGCATCTTTTGGTGTAATTTGAAATTATTCAGAAGCAGAAGAGGGACGCCCTTGATTAGTAGTTTGATTTTTGCAGGCCAAAATTTCGAATCCTTAACATAAGTCTGAGAAAGCAGCAAACTGGTTTTACGGAACCCAACAATACAAAGACTGGAAGCGATGGTGCTGGACCGAGTGGAAATAGATTTTTACGTGAACTCAGACAGCCCGAAACGCTGGAAAACCGAATACCTGTTTTAGGGGAATTCCATGACGTCGCTGATGATAACCTTAACATTTACGACGGAGCAGCAGAATCTGTCGATAACCGCGACAATGAAACACGTATTTACGAAGCAAGCACTGTGGAGTTGGAAGGGATTTTTAACGATCTACGCATGAGTTGCGACAGCGACCTTTCCTCGGAAGGAGCTGACAAAGGAATGACTTATTTGGGAGAAATACATTACTACGATAATATTCACATTATGTTGAACTTGGAAGCCGGGCTTCTAATCCCCCTTGTACTTAAGTAATTATTTACTTTATACAATTGCGAAATGATCAACATGGCAAAAGTTAACGGAATTATTTTTATAAGGGGACGAGTTAGGCATGGCCGTCATTTCACCTTCAAGTCGGGTTCAGATGATTTCACTATAACATTGGTGACCGCAAGTATTCTGGGATCATACGCCACTACAGAGAACCGCTTTGCTGCTCACGGAGCCTGGCTCCATGTCTTGTTAGATGATGATCTAACTCAAGAAATCTTATCCGATTTCGAGGTCTTCATGCAAAGTGAAGCCGTAAGAACAACACAACATAAACGAAATAAAACATACTTTTTAGTAAAATGAAAACATTAATATTTCCTTTTCAGGAAGGATTTCCGAAAACATTTCTTTGGCCGAAGTATCATTTTGCAATGACCATAAATGCCTGAGTGTGTCAATCATTAATCGCATGCTTTGACAAATCACATTCCGTATCTTCATTTTGTAGCAATTTGCTAATAAATTTTAATACTATTATACCTCCAGCTGACTATTATTTTTTAAAGTTACGATGCCTATAAAAAACCATAGTCCGTAAACCCTCCTAGGCGAGCTAGGCGCCGGACCCCCCTCAATAGGCAAAAAGGGACGCACAGGGCGCACACCCCTTGCAGTACGCCTAGGAGGCCGAACCCCCCCTACCCCCCAGCCAGCCCTTAGCCTGCACTGGACGCACCTTCCCTTTGCCATAGGAGGGTTTCGGACTATGTAAAAAACGATAACTTCCCGAAACGCCGAGTATGTAGACAGTCATCCCACACTACTATTAACCAAATAATCTGCGTATCTCCGTCCGACGTTTGTTTTTTCTGTATCCATTGGCGTTGTTTTTACATTTTACATTTTTTAATTTGCATTTGTCTATTTCATTTGCATTTACGTGTAAACCGTAAATTATTTATTTCGCTATTATTATTATTTATCAACAGTATTAGGTAGGCAGGTTTTGCACACAATTTCAAAGAGGTACCACATGCAAGGTCAGCCTGCGAAGCAGGCTGCCGCAGCTAGTATACGAAAATGGTCTCCTGAGAGATTCAAATTAGATTGCCTTAGAAATATTCAATATTTATTTCTTTTCCACTCGTACTTTTGGTTTTTGGTACATTGTTAAATTGCTGCAAGCAACTTCAGTATTACACTTGAGACAGAAGACAGAGCATGTCCAGAATGGTCAATATACATAGTCTATTTTGAGACAGTGATTCTTGTGCACCTGCGCTTTAAATAATCATCAATGTAGTAGGAATTAATTAATGGCGGATGATCGACTTAGACAAATCCGATTTTCCTTTAATTCGTCAAATTCCTATTGCGATAGTTTATACGGTACGTAACCATCAGTACATATTATATTGTATTGTAGCTCATGCATGCAGCTTAGCTGGCCAAATGCGCGGCTACACACCTTGTAAATATCATATCACATGTCCTTTCATGTAATAACAATATCAATATTAAAAATTTACTCCAATATAAAGGGTAATAACTTAATACGAAACATAATATTATTAATATCACACTTTTGTTTGGATCTGAACTTTGTGCCTGTAACTAAAAATATGGAAATCTAATCCGGAGTGAACGGCGCTAATTCAGTTTGGCAATCTGGCCAGTTTTTCTGTAAGCTTTCGATTACTTTCAATTAGGTCCGATATTTCTTTACCCAAGGTGTTGATGCTCTCCTGTTAAAAAATGAATTTGTTAGTTTCATGTGAAGTTCAAGCCCCAGGCGAGCTTAGTTGATAACAATGCCTAGGTGTCGTTTGAGAAAATAATTTTATAACTCATTTTCCCCTTTTGAAATTACTGCCTAATGAGAATTACTGAATTTACTTTAATTTAAAATTTTACTTACCTTTAGTGTGATGTTTTTAAGGAGAGTATCCTCTAAGACAGCCTGAATCTTTCTATTGATTTCCAGCGACAATTCTAGCGTGAGTCCATCATCTGAAGCTTTTGACCCGTAGAGAGAGGCCATAATTCCACCATGCTTTATGACTTCAGCCTGAAATCAAACACAATACAAAACATTATATATCAAGGAGAATTCTGCTTTCAATCACATTGGCTTTGTCATACCGATATCAGTTTCCCAATAGCAAGCTAAGCAAAATTCAATAAAATGGTAAATATAAACACTATCCCCACTTCACAAAAGTATCATTCACTCAAGACAAATATACATAATTCCCAGGCTCCGTAAAAAACCCACCAGCCGTAGAAGTTATGACAACAAAGGAATATATATTTAACCCTACCTTATTTTGATCAGAAATTCCAGTCGACAAGGCTCCTGGGTCTTGGTTCATTGCGTAGCATTGAATAATTTTGCACTTCCGCTGGAACGCATCCACTAATTGCTTATTATGGTCTTGTACAAATTCAATCTTCTCTTGTTTTTTTGCTAGTAATCTTTGAAGCTTCACAATTCGCTCAACGAGTGCTTGCTGATCTGGCACCACAGGAGCCTCGGATTCCTGTGCAAATTAAAAATTAACTCAGTTACAAATTTGAAAACTTAATTCAGTCATTGTCTCACTTCTTTCAAAGTGTTCTCGTGGTTTCGTTGCTTCTGATGACTTGAGTCAATGTTATTAAGAGAATTACTCGAACTCGTCCGTGAGCTTTGACTAATTCCATCAGCAGATGTAGCACACTCTTTTCCCATCCGTGTAGCTATTTGTAGCTCCTTTGTAAGCTCCTAAAATAATACATTAAGTAAAATATTAGTTGATTATATTTAATTCGTGTATTTGTCAAAGAAAATGTCGCACAAGCCGAGAACTTACTCTAAAGGTACTTTCGTGTTTCTTTTTCAAAACAAGAATTTCACCAGAAGCTTCGTCAAGACGCTCTTGCAAAGATGAAATCTCCGCTTTTTGATTCTCCAGACTGCTCAACAAACACTTTTTCTCTTGCTGAAAACCTTTCCGTTCATGAGTCATGGATCTTTCAAACTTCTTCATTTCTGCAGCTAATTCTTCAATTCGAGATCGCAGCCTATCATTCTCTTCCTCTAATATCAAACTCTAAAAATCGCAAAATAAATGATGAGCGCAAAACTAAACGTTTTTCTACACTTTTTTAACGAGTAGTACTTCACCTTCCCTTCAGTAGAAGAGAATTCGGACTGCAGAAACACATTTTTCTCCGTAACCTTTTGAGTGTACGCCAGCAGTTCGGCTTCCTTGCCACGACACAACGCCATGTCTGCTAATAATTCTGAGTTGCATTGCCTCAACCTGTCACACTCAGCCTGCATTGTCACCATTCGATCCTGGTCTCTGCAGTAGTAAGACGATCGATTATTCACGGAATAGCTTATATTATATATAAGTTATATATATATATTCATGATTGAGCCATCAAAACGAACTTGTGAAGTTGAACTTTGAATGAATCTGCTATGGCCAAGTCTGATTGGAGAGAGGCAATTTGATGGAGGTGGTCACCGTTAGACTCCTGCAGCCGAACCAATCGTTGTTCCATATCAAGTCTATCTTCCTGCGATATCTGAATTCGGCGTGATAGAGAGTTATTCTCTTCAATGAGTGCACGATGCCTCTGTTTCAACAGCTCAACTTCCTTTTTGAAAGGGTTTGTAATAGAATCTTTCTCAAGAGCGGAATTATCAGTTTCAGACATGTGATCATTGTTAAGATTGTCCGGTGATAAAGTAGAATCATTTTCACAGGAGTCAAGCATGTCTTGGCACTCTATTCTCATTTTACTGGCTTCAGCCAAAGCGATTTGTAGCTCTTCGGCACACTTGGTAAGCTTTTGTTGTGTTTCCTGTAAAATAAAATATCAAAATACTTAGCTTTAATCAAATTACCATGCCATTTTCAGGCCTAATTACCAGCGACAGCGTAATTGCCCAACAAATACTTAATGGCTTGATGTTGTATTTTATTCGCTAGGCTAAATTAATGTACCTTATGCGCTTCAGTCTCCGTTGCGAGCTTAGCTTGAGTCCACTTAATTTTGAAATCCTTAGAATTTACTTCGTCCTTTAGTCGACCAATTTCTTTGTTCGCACTTTGGAGATCACAGACCTATTACATGTTGTAACCGATTAAATATTAATTCTAACTCCACAAAAAATATATTCACAATGTATTTACTAGCTATAAATTGATTTTATATGATTAAACAAACGTACCTTGGCATCAACCATGTGGATAAGCCGTTCACGCTCAGAGGAAAGCATTTTATTCTTTTTATTAAGATTTTCTGTTTCCTTCGTCAAATTCTTGATCTGTTTATCCGAATTTTCCAATTGATTTTTATGCCGAATGACTTCAATTTCGCTATTGGCATAACGCATCACTGTGACCTCCTTCGCCTTTTGTGCCATTTCAACTTCTTTTTTCATCTGTGAATTGACAAAAATATTTACCTTTACTGTTATGACATTAAATTAGAATTCAATTAATAAATGCTCACTCTAATGAGATCTGATTCTAGTTTATTTTTTAGGGACAGCAAAGCTTCATACTCCTCCAAGGTACAGGGTGGGACAGGTGGTGGTGGTTGAGATGGAATCGGTGATGTTCGGGATGGGGTTGGTGGCGGCACCGCCAATGGCTTAGAGTCTTCGATGATCCCATTCTGTTCACATGGAATTTCGCTCTCCTCATCCATTTCCTTTTCACTTTCTGTCATCATTGCTTTCAATTAGCTTCTAATGGGCAATTCTACGCTCGGAAGCAAATGATCATGTTTCTGCCTGTAGCAAGTTGCGATTCCGCATGGCATTTAACAGGTCACACACATGTTTCGGAAGAAGAGCTAAAATAAAATTATAAACCGCATTACATGGTGTGTATATTGTATGTTTGTATAACGTTGGACATATCCTTTTTGGACGAATCCGACGTCGGAAATGGTGTGTATATTACATGTTTGACATTTTCACCAATTCAAGAAGTTAGTGGACGACACGAAATACTTGCACTCACACCCAGCGATAAGCAAGTTTTGTATTGTACGCAATAATAACGCAATTGTAATTAATGGCCATCGACATGTAATATGAATTTTGTTTAAAAATACGTATCGTATCCGGTACTAAAAACATGATAGCATTATCAGTAATTTGATTCTAGGAATACAACTATTAAAAAAAGTAGCTAACCTACAACTCCATTATTGGTTCCTGGTGTTAGTATTATCCCGGGCACACAGCAAAAGGCAGAATAAATTGAAATACTAGGGATTGGGTGCAAGTTCAAAATGGTCAAGCAGATATTCACATACGAAGATTACAGGGCATTGATAAGGACACCAGCTCTAATTTGAGTTCCACCAATAATATGATCTTCTCCTAAATAAAGAACATATTTAACTGCACTGCGCACTGCACTGGTGACCCTGATTGAGGTCAATGGGGAATATGACTAGACTACAAGAATTTAAAATAGTCAGTCCTCCCGTACGTGCTAAGTAAGTGAGTAGGAACTTAAGAAAGTTCAACTTTTCCTTCACGACATACGTACTGCAATGCAGGAGAGAATGATGAACATGTGGTCATGTATCCTCACAACGCACACAATCCACAATCTACTCTACGACACACACACACTTCGTTCAAACTACTACTACAAGGCGTCGAACCACAGCACAGCACGCACCGTGTACTTTGTTATCACATTTAATTTCCGTAATATGCTCCTTTGAATGGAGTAATGACGTTGAGCTCTTTACACTAATTAAATCCAAGCTTTTAAATATATGTGAATTTAAACGCTTGTTTTAAACCCTGCATTGTTTCTAAATTGCTTTCCAGCTTCAATTTTTTCAATTTGCTTAGTCATTTGACAATTTGTTGAAAGTTTTTGCACGTTTAAAAGTACAAAAGTATTTTCAAAATACTGTGTAAAATAATACACATCTGTCTCATCACAAAATTCATTACGAATGCAGTTGGCCGTCCTGCGCTTGAACAAACTGCATGGGCGAAAGCACAACATTTATAATTTATTTTATCAACTCAGATGTTAACAGGATCATGCGAACAAATTATTTGGCCAATTCAAACTTCGTCGCGTCGGTAGTGAGAGCATTTGAGCTAATTGCCAGCTTAAATTAATAATTGTGAATTTTTTAATTGCTTGCCGTATAAAATATCCAATCCATCGCATCGTCGTGGCTCGTGTATCGTGCCGTGTGGTCCGAATCTCATCCTGCACAGCTCGCGTTATTCAATAAGGATGCACCATTCTAAAAGTACTACTGCACTACTCGATGTGGAGCAATTGCAGCTAAGCTGGGGAAATGCAAACAGTTTGTAATTATGTTCAAGTGATGTTTTCAATATTCCTAATTCCTATCCGGAATTCGCTATCCTCCTGATACTGCTGTGAATTATATACAAATCTTTTTTGGTTCTGTCCAGTTTGCCCAGTCCAAACCATTTTGCATCATCCGCCTCAAAAGATCCTCAACTACAATGTGTGTCGGCGATTACATTCCATTCCAGCTGAATGTTTTATGCTAGTAATAGTAACCCTTGCGTCGGAGAATCTTTGAATTTTGCATTACTTTGCTCCTCATACCGTGCATGCAACGAAGTGCGCAAAGCACAACACACATAGTGTGTGTAGGTGGCAAAACTAATAAATTTATTAGATTTCTAACAGTTTTGACACAGACAAGAGAGTTTCTTTGTAAAAACTTGAGGACTGAATTTTTGATACGGCGCCCCCGCTGCTCTTTATTCCTGGGAAGAATTATTTTAGCGATTTCATTTTAGTTTGCGCCATGCGTCAGAACATTTTATTTTTTTCTCGTATTTGAAACCAGTTATTTGTGCATAAAGCCACACCATATGTATACAACGCTAATGGACGACTGGTTTAATTCTAGCTTCATCATCTTGGTTCCGATTTTACATCCGCGTAATTGGCTCAAGCATAACATATCTCCCACAAAACCCGCTTCCACAAGTCATTTAAACCAAAACGCAGTTCCGCTATGATGGAGTTGCCCTCAAAATGAGATTATGATATTGTTGACTGCATTTCGATGTTGGCTCAATGTGCAATGCTGTTGTGTTAAAGCTAAACAAACCTCAAACTTCAAACAACAAAAATTATATTTAAGGTACGCGCAAGAATCAGTGCAGCTTAGGTTAATATCTCATTGCATTGTTTGACTAGGAAATTCCTGTCAAACCTAATCCCCCGGTGCGGTGCGGTGTCGTGTGAGTGAGGATGGGAAACACATTCATTTCATTATTCCCTGTTTCTGGGCTCTTGCGTGGGAGTGAGTGTGGATGGCAACGCGCCGGGATTATGACTTTTTTTCGGCCCCGCTAAAGTAGGGTGCGAGGGATGGCGCTGGAAGGATGAGCTAAGGCAGTGCAATGGCTAGGGTGTGGCAGTCCATGGAGCCCAACCAGCGTCCATACAAATACAAATCCTAGCACCTCTTTTTCATACCACACTTCCAAATATAACCAACTCCACCCCATGCATGCATCTCTTTCAAAAAAATCCGCAACTCAACCCTTTTCCAAATGAAAATATCAACGCTTTTTTTCAAACATGGTCCATAAACCCGCAACAAAACTGCTCATTCCATTTACTTTTGCCAAATGTTGTCATCTGAGCCAAAGCTCACATCAACGATGAACTCAATTAAATTAATTTAATTGGTCTTAATGGGACCGTGCCGGCTATTCTGTAGCAGTAATGGCTTTTGAATTTGTCTACATCTTTCGTTCTCTTTCGCACATCCCAAAACAACAAATTAAAAGCCATATTTTAAACTATTAAAGTTCTTCAAAACTAAATGCGTACGTAGTGCGTACGGGCACAAATTTGATTGCAGACTAGTATCACACTGCATTGAGTACGCTTGAGAACAAATGAGATTGTTCTTGGTGGACTTGTGAAATGTCTACATCTACAAGTGATCGCGATCAGATACTCTTGGTTTTGAAGTAAAACTCGTAAATCTGCGTTAATAGAGGGTGTGGGTCAGTTGCAAATAGCTCAAAATGGGTGAGTGTACTCCATTGCATTGCATTGCATTGCATTGCATTGGATTATTGGCATGGAGGAGAAGCAAAAAAACCTTGGCGGTGCTCAACTGTGGGATGAAAAGAAGAGAGCGAGAGTGAAGGGCACGGACGGGGCCAGCCACCGCCTCTGCATTGCCGTGCCTTCATTTCATCCACAAGCCAGACTGCATTCAGCTCACTCCATTATTACAGTGCATAATTAAAGCGTCCTCTCCGCCACACCATCAACCAACACCTTCCTCTACCCTCCGAGGTGTCTGACAAGAGGCTAGGTCAACTTGGTTATCGGATTAAAATCACTCACTGCCGACTCCAGGTCATCAACCACGGCCAAACTCCCACAGGTTCAGTTATCTACAATCCTTGTCTTATTTAATGCAATAATGAAGGCGGTCAACCGAGACCGACAGTCCTTATTCAACTCAGCGGTTTTAAAACGATAAAGCATTAGGTTAAAACTAGGTGTGTTCAGTTCACTAGCTAATAAGAAAATGCTATGTTGTTCGGATGTAGGGGCAGCCCTTTAATTGATACTTCAGTGCTGAACACTAGCCCGGATTACTATATTAAATATGAAGATTGATGACTGGGCTAGGTTTATAAATTTTGGAAAATTTTATAGTTAGAATGGGATTGTGGTTGAGTTTGGCATAGTGACCAAACATGTTATTAAAGAAACTAAAAGTTTATGTTCGTGGCATAATGAAAAATCCACTCTTTTTTATATTAATTTAATTGATCTACATCACTGCACGTTCGCGTAAATTTAACTAAACACGGCACAGGTGTAATAGAGAGGCAATGTTGACGCTGGTCCCTCCTGCTGTGCCCGTCTGTGCCACAGATGCACCCAAATTTTTGCGTGCTCACTGTTATGGACTCAACAGAACAATGTTAATAGATATTTAATTTTCAGCAGCATTAACATGGCTGATGTTCACAATCGCGACCTTGATGCCGAAGCGAACGGGGTGACCAATGGAACAGGAGAAGACCCTAAGGCAAATTATCGTCCTCCGGACATTGATGCCGTAAGAAAAATTTTTCAGTTTACGGAACTATCGCATGAGTCAAGAAATTCAAAGCCCAATTGCACAAGGTAGTCTCGAGTGCTGAGTGTGGGTTTTTTGCCTCCTGCATAAATAAACGATGAACCGGGTTTTAAAATGATCAACTTTTATAATTATGAAATTAAATTATGTTGTTCTTGATGAAACATTTATTATGAATAACCGAATATGAAGTATTACGAATAGAATAAAAACAATGAACGTGTTTGATCATAAAGGATGTCAAGGAAATGGAGAGAAGAAAGCGGGTGGATGCAATTATGAGCAGCAAGATATTCAAGGAAGAGTTGGAAAAAATCATCGAACAGCAGATGAGAGAGGGTGGTCCAGGAACTGGAGCACTGCTCCAGCAAATTTCTGACATCATGGGGGCAGCAACAAGCTGGCGTGGCAGCATGCTCTTCAGAGGCGGCTCATCTTGCGTCATTCCCATTAATGACATCCGAGGAGTGGACAACATTGCGTACGCTAAAGGAGAAAAAATGATGAGATGCAAGCTAGCTGCGCTGTATCGAATCGTCGACTTATACGGATGGTCCCAAAATATCTACAACCATATTACTCTTCGATTGAACCAAGATCATGACCATTTCTTGCTGAACCCTTTTGGTATGCTCTATAACGAAGTTACGGCGAGCTCTCTCGTCAAGGTGGACGTTCAAGTAAGTTTGACTTGTTGAGGACGATATCTTAAATTTTAATGGAAACCTGGATGTTTTTATCTATTTGTGCTTTTTGCGTATTAATTAGGGGTCAATTGTCGAGGCTGGAACTACAAACTTGGGGGTTAACATCGCTGGATTTACTTTACATTCTGCAATCCATGCGTCAAGGCCAGACATTAAATGCATAGTGCATCTTCATTTGCCCTCAGTAGTGGCGGTATGTCCTCAGTTTACATAGAATGTCTAGTGTGGAAGTAAATTTGATTACTAATGCATTTACCATTTCCACTGCAGGTTTCATGCCTAAAGTGTGGTTTATTACCAATTTCACAAGAAGCAGCTATTCTTGGTGATATTAGTTACCATGACTATCACGGAATTTTGGTGGATCCAGCAGAGAAAGACCTCATTATTAGAAACTTGGGGCCATTTAACAAGGTATACTTTGTATAATAGCCATTATTTTAATTTAGACAGCATTGAAGTTTAATTGAACAAAGATTGGTATAAATTTTTTATTTCTGCTATGATAGATCATGTTTTTAAGGAATCACGGTGTTGTTTGCTGTGGCGAAACTGTCGAAGAGGCGTTCTTGAACTCATATTACACTGTTCTGGCCTGTGAAACTCAGGTAGATTTCTAGAAATATAAAGATTCTTATTGCTTTTATACATTTAGTTAACTTTACTTCACTTATAAGGTTTAATATAGAGGTTAGCTAAAGCCCCGTTTAATTGTTTAATGTTTGCAATTTTTAGATGAAAATAATGCCGCTTGGTATGGACAATGTGATACTAATGTCTGATGAGAGTAAAAAGAAAGCGTTCGAAGTTGCCAGAACTGGAGGGGGAGGTGTCAATAGTCAAGAAGAAGGTAGTGTATCTTCTCCAGACACAAAGCCGTCGCAAGGTCGACGTGAAAGAAAATGGAAGTTTGGCGAACAGGAGTTTGAAGCTATAATGAGAACTTTGGATAATGCTGTATGTTTGCACTACTATTAATTGTATTATATGGATCAACCCTTCGACTAATCAATTATTTTAGGGTTACCGAACCGGATACATGTATCGTCAGCCTTTGATTAGGCATGACCTGCCTCGACCAAAATATGACGTGGAACTTCCACCAGCTGCGTCATCACTGGGATATCTATTGGAGGAAGAGGAGCTGTACGGGAATAAGTAAGATATACGACATTTCTAATAAAACTTGTGCTCGGAACTTTCTGACAATGTATATTGTATATGTGTGTTTAGCCCGAACTGGAAGAAATTTATGGAAGGCAGGCGAGGGTTTGAAAAGACAAGGTGGTTGAACTCACCAAATGTTTACCAGAAGGTGGAGGTTTTGGAAACTGGGACTCAAGATCCGAAGAAAATCACAAAGGTAGACCTAAAGGGCACAACTTCTTAATTCTTTAAACTGACTATTTGATATTATTGGGTAGTGTTGTGTTTTTTTCGGTTTAGTTTGTCATAGAATATATGTTGGCAATTCCCAATCTAGTTTGAATTCCCGAATTTTAATGATCGCAGTTTGTGAGAAGCCAGTTTGCTTGAAAGCTTATTGAATTTGTAGGATATTTGAGTGAGTTTTCTCCTTCTAGTTTAAAATAGCCTTACATGTCTAAAGCTGTTGATAAGATTATACTAATTAATGACACTACAATATACTAATTGTAGACTCTCAAAGGTTTTGGCAAAACGTTCGTGTTTTTAAAACTAAATTTCCAATGATGGATGTGTGGTATTGTGGTATTGACAAATTTAACATTGTAACACCTCATATTGGTAGTCTGCCAGCTAAAAAACTAGCTTCTTGGTGTCTTTTACTTATCTTATTCATTTTAAATGCGTACGCATATTTAGAATGTTTAAGGTGATAGATGAACGAACCTTTTTGTTTTACACAACAATGAGAATTAGATAAATGTGATGTGCCTAAGCACAAGTACACGTGTACGCGATTGAAGGGAGTAACAAGTTTAATGACTATTACTTGGCTGGTTATTTGCGGGCTGGTTTGGGATGCTTTTACTCCATTTCAAAAGCCTGCCGTAATACACATGTGCTCTTTTGAATCTTGAAGCACTTCTCACGCCAAAATGGGTTGCAAATTAGGATAGTTTGTGATTGTGGTCATGTGTCTGCGTGAAGTGGAAATTGTCAGTTTAGAAAATAAGGAATACGCATGCTTTAATTGCCAAAATCCAGACCAATTTCTCTTGGGCATTCGGCAGTACAATATTAATATTATTTTCAACTTGATATTGATATTCTGCTAAAATACAATTTTTTTGCTTTGTGATTGGCTAATATCTGGTCATAGAATAAATATTTCAAGCAAATCTTTTCGGAGACACAGTTTGTCCACTTTTTTGTTTCTCTGCAGTGGCTTTATTGATGAACATTGGAATTTTAACAATTTTGTACCATTATTATAGCCTAGAGGCACACGACTAAGAGTAGAAAGGATTCTCTGACATATGAGTTAGATATGTATTCTGCATATGAATTATAATGTAACATTGGTTTAACTTTTTTTTTTGCTTTGCAGTGGGTAGCAGATGGTTCTCCAACCCATAGCACTGCAGTTAAAATTGACGATTCCCTTCAGTTCGTACCTAAAAACACCGACCCCAAAGAATTCAAGAACCTGCAAAAGCAAGTAGGAACCTTTATCTTTCAATTTTGCTCGTTTTTTCTCGTCCGTCCAAAGCATAAGTACGTTTTAACTTGCCTAGATAAAGGAAAATCGGCGAACTGGTGGTGTATCAGCTGGGCCACAGTCCCAAATTCTGGAAGGAGTCAGCTGGGATGAAGCACGAAACGTAATACTTCAGTTTTCACTTTGTCATGATGAGCTTGAGCTTCTCATGTTTGGTTGCGAAGCCAATTTCAGTTATTCGGGCAATGGCACATGTACACTTTTGAATGGATGACTCTATCCAATCCGCCCTACAGCCCCTGCGTTAAAAATAGAAATAATTTTACTTTTTTTGAAGTTGCTACTGTGCTTTGCAAATTTTCCTGCCAATATTGAGTTTGCTCGGATAGACTTAAGTGCTGAAATTCTAGTCCAGCTAAGTATATTGGAGATCAAAGACATTATCATTGTTTATATTAACAGGATCCCAATGCAAGTGGTGACCATGTTATCCTAGTGGGAGCTGCTTCAAAAGGAATTATCCAGCGTGATTTTCAGCATCACGCCACTGTTTATAAGAGTCCATATAATGCTAAGAACCCCTTTGGTTCAGTTACGAACGAAGAAATCGAAGATTACAAGAAAGCTGTGGAAAGGAAAACTCGAGGTAAGATTTAAAGTCACAACTTCCACAAGTGTTTTATTTTAGCATTCCAAGCTCGGATGCGTATCTAAGTATGTAGTCGAAATTGATAATATGGCTTATGATATGGTTTTATACAAATTTCTTGAGCTGCCTTCCCTGGAACTTTTACATTTTTTATTCTCGAAATGTTGCATTAACTTGCATTTTTGTATTGATCCCATTTCTTTACTAATTACACTTGCTTGGAATTAATACTGGGATTATAACTTGATTTAGGTGACGAAGGTTTTGATGACTCGACCCCTGTGGTTTCCCCAAGTGACGAAGACTCCCGAGATGGTAAGTTAGACGTGCTTAAAATTGCTGTAAAAGGCAGATTTGGTTTCTTAAAAACTGCAGTTATCATTAGTGCGACATATTGCAAGATCAATTCATATCATGCTATGGTGCCATTTGCACTGGTTATTGGTCTACTTGGTAAAGGCTTTCCTAATTACTCCGTTAATCTTTCTTGACAGCTGGGCGACCGCAAGTATTGCAGATCGAGACTAAGCAAGTTCCCAAAGCCAGCAAACCAGAAGTGGTTCATAGTGATGGTTAGCTGACAACGTTAAAATTCTTTACTCGAGATAATTTCAATCGTCGGGAACCCTATTTCTTAGTATTAGTTGGCGTTCACTTGGGGTGCTTTGTCAATAAATCCGTGCTTGCTTTGTGCTTCCGTTTCTCTGTTTCGCAGTCTATCGTTTACTTTTTATTCTATGCCGATGCTTACCGTGCATACAAATGCTTATTACATATTAAAGCTTGATATAGGTTGCTTTCAACTCTCTTCAAACCACGCTTAATAATACTTTTTTAGCGCACAATGAAATGATTTTCCTTGCCATGTCAGGAGGTTTTTTTTAAAGTAAAGTCGTCCTCTTAATAGTTTTACTGTAAATGAACTTGATAATTAGTTTAATAATATAATACTTTACATTAACTTTCTTTTAATGTGCATTCCGAATTACATTATATGTTAGAAACTAAGACGAACTATTTAAGCATTGTGCCCCTTTTTGTTCGTGGCGTGTTTAAATGTGCGTAGTATGTGCTGAGTGAAGTTAACGTAATAATGCATGCATATTTTGGAATCTTGTTAAACATTTTCAGCCCACGATATGCCTGAACCGTATGTAGCTCGGTCTAAATCCGCCCGGTTTCCTCGCGAACGTAAGTATTTTGAAAGATCTTTACGTCAGTAGCCAGTGAATGATTATACTCATCACGTGCTTTATGAGTTTTTAGTTTTATTCTTTCTCGAATTGTTTTATTTTGAGCATCGATTTTTTGAGAACATTTTGCCATCGAATAACGCACATGAGTGAGCTGGCTGGTTTTATTCTGACTGCTTGTTCTTAATTTTATCCAAAATGACTTGTTCAGCCGGTAATAACTCACATTAAGCAATATTTTGGATTCGCTAAGCCCTGGAGTGGTTGCTCTGCAGTTATCGTTTTTAACAAAGTAACTAACACTTTTTGTTCTACCGATGGTTCTTATTTTCTTGAAACAATTTCACGAAAAGTGTGCTCATAACGTTGTGGCTGTCGCCTTAATATTAGTGCATGTACTGCATTTTGTTGCTTTTCCAATTGCAGTCGAAGCCAAATTATCACGACATAGACGTTGGTCTGATTCGGAGAAAAGTCCTGGTAAGTTCTCGGACTTTTTGTCATCTGCTGAAGCAATTTTGTTTTTACTTTAAATCATATGGTCAGCGAACCGCAAATATCCTGCTCGGTTCATTGAACATGTTGGCCGCCTGCTCGATTTTGTCCTTATGCTTTGGTCCGCTTGCGACTCTTATTTTAGCGCATGATACTAAATGGACGTAACTATCAGTAACACAACATTCTGACACGACAATATACTCGAACCATACGACTTTCTTTCATCTCGGTGTGCATTGTGAAAGACCGAAATGAATGTACCATTACTTATTGTGCCATTCCATTACCCCGGGTCTGCCATATTAATCTATTTCACTTTCTATTTGTAAAAGCTGACAATTTTTTGTGTTATTTTACGCTTTCGAATTTTAATTAAAACAAATATTTTCATAACCCAAGTGATTCCATGTTAAACACTAAATTTGACTGGATAGTGTTCAGGAATAACTATACTTTAGTTTTAGAAAATCATATTCAAAATGCACTTATTAGGTGACGGGGCGGTGAACGGAGAAGAAGCAGAACGACGCCAAGGTGCTTTCTCCCAAAGCAGCAAGGAGGTAATTTCAAACGATTTTTAGCATAGGAAAAATTGTGTTAGGAGTAAATGAATTCTGTCTTCACTGATGTTAGGGTTCTCCAACAAAGGATATTTCGACAGAAGATTCGTCATCTAAAGCAGCGGAAAAGAAGAAGAAGAAGAAGGGATTGAAGACACCTTCCTTCCTTAAAAAGAAGAAGGACAAGAAGAAAACTGCCGAGTCATAAAACTCTGTGGACATCCTGCGTATTAAATGCGCATTGTTTAGTGTATGTATCTTCGGAAACAATTTTAAGTTGCCTGCTTACATGTATGACCCTCAAAGTCGTGCAATCTATTAGTTAAATGCTAAAGTTTTAATGAGTCTAAGAGTAATGTAAGCAAGAAAGCCCAAGGAGCACCCTAAGGAATGCTAGTTATTTTTTGAATTGATCAATTGTTTCCTCGCAATTAAGAGTATTCTGCATGTATGTAGTGCCCGCCTTGTTGGGTATCTTCCAAATCAAGCTTTCCTTCAAGGATTTGCCAGCAACGTGCTCATTTTGTTGATTGTGTCTAGTAAGCGCTAAACTTGATCATATAAGTCTGAATGTAACACGTGGTTTTGAAGAATGGCCGTATATTAGATTAGTTTTACACATTCTGTGAAGAACGTTAATGATTGAAGTACATAAATCTTATTGTATGCCCATTTTAACTGTTTTTGCTTTTTTTATGGTTTTTGAGATGTTGACTTGTAGTTCCATTGAGTTTGACATTTTGAGGTGATCGGAGTGTCTAGTATTTGCCAGTCTCAATATGTACGATGTTAACCAAGTTTGCTCACTCACTGGGCTTTCTAAATTTTACTCTTCACAAATTAGTGGTCAGTGAGACTAATTGATCCGTGTGCCTATTGCTTTGATCATTTTGAGTTGGGTATGTGAGAATGGATATGAATGATGGATTTTGGCAGCACCAATGCGACTAACATTTACATGCTTCCATCCGACCCGGACTAGATTAATAGTTGATTGATGAGGAAAGATGCGCATTACTCACTAGCATCAGCCTGTAACCTGTAGTTATGACGAATAGGATCCTCAGTTGACACTGCCATGAGAAAATGTCCAGCTCTTTCATTACGTGCACTTTTTGAAGAAATAGAACTTGTAAGCGCCACGCTTTTACATGACATTTTGTTCAAAAGCTGAGCACACCAGTTCCTTGTTTCTGCAGCGCATGTACGCTTTTCAGCCTCGTCTTAGTCAAATATACTATACGTACTGATATTGTGACTTAATGATAAGTTTGGCTGATTTCATTATATTACGAGGGTATAATTTCTCTGTACTTTAAATCCGCCTGTAATTTTGGGAATTTGTCTTATTAGTATTGATTGATTGTATAATTCCAATATGAAATGAAACCTCTGGAATTTAGTGAGATTTGGAAACACCGGTGTGCTCATTCAGAACTGTAAAAATAAAAAGTTGGATTCTGTTTCGCTACACCTGTTCTGCACACTCATATGGCTTTTGTTGGTAGTTGATTTGATTATCTACGCCCTCGCACATAATTGATCATAGACTAATTATCAATGCTGAAATTGAAGACGCTTTGCCGGAGAAGAAATTTCAGGTGACGCGTAATAAGATTCCATAGTATGTTTGCAACTGCCATTCATTAATTTATTTCAGAATTTCATAAACACATACATAGGGGAAATAACTTTAACATTAATATTCTATGAATGACATGATTGGGAGAAGTTGAAGAGGAGTACTGGCATAAACATTGGATTGAAACCAAGGGCAAGACATTGTGCATACATATGCAATGATTTGGCGACAGCGAGTGGAGTAAAACGGAATCTTAGGAGTGGCAGCACAGCACAAATATGCGGCGCTTGAATTCTTAGGAGCCCCCACAAAGAGTTTTGCAAAGGAGCGAGGCAGAGAGCGGAGTTTCCTTGAGACATTAGCGCTTGATAATTTCCACCCGAATTGAATGGGGTAGGATGGGTGTACGGGAGTGAGATTGAATGTTGAGATGCTTATTGGGATGGCGGAGGTGTGATGATTTCGGATGTGTTGGAGGAATGGTTAGTGATAAGAGATCCACTTTGAGTGTTGCTTCGGGCGTTATTATTGCCTCTTGGGAGGCTTGGGTACTCCTGAAACCGTGAGTAATTCTTGAGTGATGGACGAGTAATTACCAATGCCTGTTGTGGGTCCAGGGCTTGCTGTTGCAGGCGTCACCACCATGGCCGCGTGCATCGTCATCGTAATTGACTGGATCAAAGACAACACAAATACACCTCACATTAAAATATTGAACCAAAACGCAAGTCTTGGAGGAAGTGGAGTCAGGGATAAAGCAGGATGGATAGGGAATTGCACTCAAATTGGGAATGAGTTGTCTATGCAGACTTGATTGCAAAAAGCAAAATATTAAATTGTACATTGTCTAGGAAAGTGAATTTGTACGGAAAAGATGACGAACTTTTTCTATCGATCAAGAGAAAAGGCTTTGGTAAATTATATGGTTGGGTTGATAGACACTCACTAGCATAAGACGCGCTTAGACGGCGTGGTAGGGAAAGATACAAGTCATTCAGCTTTATTTCAAAATACTTTTATGCTCGTCGTTTCCTTTCTCCTGCTGGGCTACGAGAGGAAGTATTTAATCTGAGGTGGAGGAAAGTCAGAAGAAGAGCTCCTCCTGCCTACTAATATCTAATGTGTCGAATCTCTTGTGATTCTGACGGAAAGGAGTGTCGACTACAGACCACACCGACATGGCCCCAACCGTGCACCAAACAATCTTTTCCCATCCACCCCTTCCAGTGTCCGGCATCCGGTTCACTTCAATTTGTCAGTCAAGTCAAAGCTCGGCTAGCCGTCGTCGTCGTGTGTGTAAGTCAGCCGTTCCCAGTTGCACTCCACAAATTGAAAACCCAGAGCATCTTCCGAGCACAACACACCCCGTAAATCGTCTTTCAAATCAATTCCCGACTGTGTTCCTGACATCTCATCTCAACCAATTCCTTCACACTTCCGTGCCCAATCCCTTCACTTTTTAAACTAAAAACGACCAAATCAACATACTTCACCTTCTTTAGCTCCTTTTCTTAAATTGCTCGATCCTCCTTCACAAAGCATTTTGAGCTTTTCCTATCCTACAGCTAATAATTCATCCTGTCAGGCACCGTACCCCCCTTACTGTAACGTTTGCAATTCAGTGACAAACTAAAGATTAAATATACGTTGAGAAACTGAAATTTGTGGACTGGATGGTTTGGGATTCTCATTTCGGATCAAATTCTTTCAGAATAAGCAAAAAGTATCCAACCATTCCTTTGACGCCCGCTTTAATTGCTCAGACACTTGCTTTCCTAAAGCACGAATTCGTGGTGCGGTTATGCTGATGTAGGGTCTTTCAGTCACGTACTCAAATTCACATTGAGGTAACTCGCTACCATAGGAGGATTGAAACGCGAATAAGGGAATTGTCACATCTACCTGGGAACTGGAGGGAATGAATGTTGCAACAAATTTGCGAACTTCCAAATCTAGCCCAATATATACTTACATGCCTTTGAAGACGGACGTTCTTTGCCCGGCTAGTGTGTAAATTTTGAAGGCATTCTACAGATAAACCAAACGGTTGAAAAAGTTCTGAAGAATGAAACATTTTTTTTCATTCTAGACTATTAATTTAGGCTTGTAGAAGTTTGGAATGGTAGTATAGTCTTCACAATGGAAGACAATGTGGCGTTTGGAATGTAGCATAGCTTAGTAAGCGTTCTCGGCATATACACTGCGAATAAATAGACTAATTGGAGGGGGAGGGGGAGGATAGTTTAATCTTCAAACCGTAAACCTAAAGGGCTTAATTAGAAAATATTTGCAAGAAAGTTGTGCCAATTGGATTAATGAATTGCACCGGAGCAGTTCTTTTCAAGTTTCGGTGAATTTGCTGGTTTAGTCTCATTACAATTCTTTGGCTGAGTTTGATGGCTCTACGGGGGGCAAACGTGGATGAATTAATCCGACCACAAAAATTGTGTCTAGCTTAAGTTGATAGTATTGTGTTTCTAGATACACTCCTGTAATAATTAACTTGTGAACTCCTGGATCCTCAACTAACGCTGTGCCGAACTGTCTGATAAGGTACGACATGCTTGCTTAACTAAAAGAGAGAAACGCAACTTTATTTGTATGTTGTAAAAGTGTACCACTGATGAATTTGACCGATTAATAAAGACATTACTATTATTAACCGCGTGCAAAGAAATTCCCAAAGGAGGATGGCTGGTTGGTTACCCTCATCAAAAACACTGTAGCTTAACGGAGAAAGTTTAAAGTGAAATCCGCAATTTTGCGAACATATTTCAGACGACTATTTAGTCGTTTATATGGATGTTTTCAACTATTTTTTTAATGTTTTTTGTATATCATTCATTTTAAATATGACAACAGTCCAGCGTGTTGGACACCTCGATGCAATATTAGCCGTAGCTCGTTCAGAATAAACTGAATTCATTCTTGCAAGATACGCGAGATACCAATTTAATTTTAGAAAATAATCTGTCCTGCTCAATTCTACAGTTTGTGAACTTTGGGATTAGAATAAACCGCACCTCTACCGCGAAAGGATTAGACTCAACTACGCAAGCGAGCCAGATCACTAACACCAAGCAGGATTTTGTGAGCTTTGAAAAATATCAAAGGTTGGTTGCATTTGTATCCTGCAAATAATTATGGAAGACAATTCCGTTAGGAACAGCCACGCTCACCGCGTCCCCTCAACTATTGCTAAAATTAAAATGGTTCTTAGAATCAAATACGCATTCCGTTGGACACATCATCCCGAGCCTAATTGTGCATACAATAATAATATATAATGAATAATACTTCCTAATATAATGGAATTAATTAACAAACTGCACTACTCATCAGCATAGTTAGTACATGTGATCTTCATATTTTGCCTGAAGTAGAATAGATCAATTTGGATGGTTTCTCCGACTCCATTCCTAATTACACTAAAATGAAAAACTCGATCACAGCCCCTAGCACAAAATATTGTGATATTGTGAAGTGAAATGGATACACTTCAATGAATTCTTTCAGTTTCACAGTAGAAAAAAATGCCTTGGAGCCGCGGGGGATTGCTAAAATTAAATTACTACAAAACGAATACCTGTCAGCTAATACACCCCCGAATGATTTTGTGAGTCGTTCATACATGAAATGAGAACTTCAATCTGTGTAAGATACAGCTTATAGCCCATCTGTTCGAGTTCCAAGACCCCACTACTCTGACAATTCCCAAACAATTGAATTTACCCTTTTGGCCCATTCGTAAGAACTACCAAAAGCTCTTTATGGCATCACATTTCCCAGCAACGAATCATTCTCCTTAGAAGGATTTATTAAAAAATCATCAAGGAAGTTTGAGACCCTTTTCATTGTCCAGAACATAATGTATTAGCTTATTTGGTCATTTCATCATGAGAATGACCAAACCATTTTTTTCATCTCGTGACACAAAGTGCCCCAGTAAACTATCCACATTCAATTGTCAATATATAAATTAAGTAGAGATAAAACGGCTGAATAAAGTGCTTCTCACACAAAGGTACTAGGAGAGGGTGAGCTTCCCGGATTGGTAGTTTCAGTGGAAATGTGTTTATTGGAGTTCTGTTCAACTTTGTCAATGTCTTCAACATAATGTCATCGCTGTTTGAATTGCATTTGTGAGAAAGGACCGGGAAGATCTTGAAAGAAATACGACTGGTCCACAAAGTGACATTCATACTTGACAGAAGGAACACACCGCATTCTATAAATCTTTAAATTCCAAATTTGTCATGTTAGAAATTGAGGACCCATATACTCATGAGTCTTGTCTCCTTTTATGGATGAGAAATGAAATTTACAGCTTCCCACTATAGCAGTAATTCCACCAGCCTTTAATTTTTCCTAGTTCAATTCTTCCTATTGCATTAAATCTGGATAGGTTGGTGAAATTTTTGCGACATCAAAATAAAATTGCCTGGAAATTGCTTGAGGGACGTAATGCGAAAAGTAAAATTTCTATAATGTTTAATGTTCATGATTGCCATCGAGAGGAAACAATCATTTTATTCAATCATCACTGTGCGTGTAGTAAACAAGATTGCTGCATAAGCAAATCTCCTCTTTTATAAAAAAAAAGCTTTGCCTTTCCTACTTCAGGCAAGCGATTTGCCCGGGAAGTTCACTTCCGTCGAACACGCCGAATTTGAATTTCATTTAACGCGTGAAAGCAAACATGCTGACAAAATTACTTCAATTTTGCATAATAATTTACCCTTTCGAAGCGCAATTTTAGGTTGCAAATTATCATTCTTGAGTTTTCAGTTTCCATTCCAAGATGCCGCATCTCCGCATAGCATACATAGGATAATAATCTGATTGGGAACAAGGGACCGGCAAGAAATATTGTGAACGTCTAATAATAAGTTGAAAGTTGGAAGGGGAAAAAACAGGCAAAATATGTGAGCACGTACAGTCGTTCCCATTAGAACAGTTGGCAGACCTATTCTTCACTTTCGGATTTACAGGCGTCTGTCTGAAATAGTTCATTACCACTTTGGTGGCACGCGACACTTGGGATAATAAACACATTCCAATTTCACGGCATTCAGCCAATCTGTTTCATTTGAATACATTATAAAACCGCCTACAACCTAACAAAACCCCTTCGCTTAAGAGAGTGATGTAATGTAACGGGATTAAAATTTCATGTAAAGTGAACATTGTACATGGAATTGGTTTGTTGTAAATCTTATACGTAAAACGTTAGGTGTATGTTCTACTCATCTTGTTCATCCTTGCCTTGCAAATTACTAAAACGCTAGTGTGAACTGCGGAGCCTACCTGGGGTTTGTGTTAGGACTACTTGTTAATAGCATATCCCCACAATGAGCAAAGCAGTATTAACGTCAGAACGATATTGTCAGGGTCAAAGCTGGGAGGAATTAATTAATATTCACATCAAACAAAAGTGAAATTAGATTTTAGCTTTCCAAAATATTGCAAATTGCGATAATTTTCAAACCCAAAAAATTGGAGTGTGCCTTAACCATTTGTGCAGCAACATTTATGTGATTAATATCGCAGTGCAAAACTTTTCTTTACCTGCTGAGATTGATCAGGTGTTTAAAAATTTCACAACTCGTAGGAAACATCGAACACGGCTTGTCCAGAGCGGACGTATCCTCACAACAGGTTTCTCAAAGTAATCGACTTAAGGTGTAAGCTGTTCCAATGGAGTTGAGTTAAACAAATCAGCATGTCAGTTGGAGGTCAGCATCAGCGAATGGAATTGCTGTTCGCAGTGAGTTCTGCATATAAATATTTCATGATAACTGTAAAAATACACTCGAGTCTGATAGAATGGCGTTCAGATATTTTGGCTGCTGACTTTGACCACACCATGTCCTCACCCATACATTGTTGAGAAGCACATTATAACCCGTTATTACATATTATAATTATGTTTAAACCACATAGAATTCCTAGTAAAGGACGGTAGTTCATAGTGCCAAATTTGTAATTAATGTCACCTGACTTTATGATACGTAACTACAATTTGTGAGTAGGAATTATTTGGAAAAGATCTCGATAGTGTCCCTTTCATTCAAATCTGGCATGCAATGCTAGAAATGCAAAGAACTTTCTACCATTAGAAATAGGTTTGCGGTTTATCCCAAAAAATTTAGCAAAAACTAATTAGCAAGCGTGTCAGACTAGTTCTACTAAACCCAGATTCTAACAGTAAGCAGAGAGGAATTAAAATTCAGTATAATACCAGTTTCTAACTGTGAAATGCAAGGGAATTGTCATAAACACAAACCAAGGAGAACAGGACGCAACTGGAACGTTAATTCCTTTCTGAGGTGGTGAAGTATTTTACAAAAAAATAAATACTGTAACTCACTTGTGTTAGTCTTGCCAAACGTGGTCTTAATCCGCCTGGTCGGTACTGGCGTCGGATTCTTCCCGGACAACAAACGCAAATAAGCCTTGCAAAGGCCCTGAAAAAAAAATCAAAAGCAAATGTTGTATAACATAAATCTCAACTTGTCTCCCTGTTGAAGGTCGAAGGTCGAAGCTGTCACTCCTTAGAAACAAGTCAATCTTAGAATCCGAGTTACGATCATACAACACCTGTCACTCACTCGATCATGACCAGATTTGGATTCAACCTGGTTCGAGTTGAAGATTACGGTGGTCGGATATTTGGATTTGCCATGACTCACTTGCCCATAATCCTGAGCAAAGTTTACTACACCTATAATCGTAATCCGGACACGGATTCCTTCTTATCAGAAAATTTATTACCGAGGGATGAAACTTCAAACAAACTGAAAAGTAATATCCGTCCCTCCAGAATTCACGAATGACTCGATCATCCTCAGCCTGAGAGCACGGGGAGCAAACTCTTCAATTTTATTGGCAAATTCTACGGTATAAAATTCAAAGTTCGCCACAACCATCAAAATTCCTGGACTTGGAGAAACTACTCAAACTCCAAGCTAAGCTACACCTACACCGTTTGCCTCCACCATGCATAAAGCTAAAAAAAATTTGAGGGTAAATATGAGTTGGCTGGGGAGTAGGATGCAATTGAGTTTTCACAAGGAAGTTTTGGTGGGCTCCGCTCCGGTTTGACAGACAATAAGTTTTGATAGGTGCTCGCGGGTAATTCTCACCGCGTGCATTACTGGATGGATTGGTTTTGAGTTGGCTGAAGTTATATTAAAGGATTCAAGGGATGGGCTTTGAAGTTTGGATGGTGGAACATTCCGCTTCAAGGCAAAACTATTTCATCCCCCTCAAATGAGGTTTTGGGAGGAAATAATAATTAAATGAACTTATTTAGCACAATAGCCCTTTGATTAATCTCATGTGTTTGTCCACATTTGTTCTCTTCGTACTACGGTGGATGGAAAACAAAAGGGGCTTGAAATTTTCATTACAAAAAACCAAGGCGCCGATGCTCAGCTGCTCGACTCTTTCCTGGAAATAAATCAAACTACGCGCACAATATTCTTTTTCAATATTTAACACTTCCCTCCCTTTACGTTCAACTTGCCCAAACCCCAAGAACTAATATTTCATAAATGAAGGAAGCGTCGATGAGGAAGGGAAGCATAAGATCGGTGATTGTGATCAGCCAGCTCAGCCCTCTTGATTTCCACCCTGCCGCATGGCCCTGGGTCTATAAATTAAGGCACATTGGATTATATTTGTGCCTTTGAAGGTTGAATCATACAGATGCGGTCAACATTTTCATTTGGTGGAAGGGGCGGTGGGATGACAGTGGAGAAAGGAGAAGCAGAATGTTTGGTCTGCGGTGTTATCGAAAAGTCGACTGGTGGTTGTTGTGAGGAGCGGAGGTTGGAATTATGCAGCTTCCTCCTTGTCAGTCGGTCGATGTTTCATTTTCACCGGGGCGTGTGATCTCTACTTTACCTTGAATTATGGCCTCTAGGCCTTAGTTTTATGTAATCTCCCTTGTGGAGCTCAGGACGGGGGGTAAGAAATGAAAAACTCCACAAAAGAGAAAGCATCTCTTCCAACACACACACACACCTCCACCGACCCAAGCTCTAATGCCTCCCCTCCTCTATTCAATAAGTTCTCATAAAATACTCCAAAGCCTACTTACACCACACCCCACTGCCCACTATCTCAACAAAGACACCCATCCATCTCCACACACACACACCAACCAAATCTTGTAATATGTTTTTTCCTGCCCGGTTTTTCGGCGCCAAGAAGGATCAAAACCCTTTCCGGAGCAGGGAATGAGTGAATTTGGTTGCAATTCCAATTACAAAATCCTGACTTTGCACAAAACAACGCAACTCATTGGATAGTGCTTTGGATTCTATTCAAACACCTTGCCCCCTCAACCAAGTAATACATCTCTTCGTCCTTCCAAACCTTTGGTTCTCCGGAACTCAAATTTATTTCGAGGGGAAGAGATTGAAGTCTGGATTTCGATATGCCACTCTGATCGAATCCACATCACACTCCCATAGACTTTCAACTCCACAATCGCTCTTCCAACTCGTGAAGGATGATTTCAAACTCCAGATATGACTTATACGTGGATTAAATACTCATCCAAGCTGCCCGGCCTCCTTCATGGAATATTTAGTAGTATTACACATTCTACTCCAGGGCTTGGCCAGAAATACATGTATTTTCATGATTTGAGGTCAGGTCATACTCCGAACTTCAGTCAACCGTCTGCCAAAATCTCCATGATACTTTCATAAGGGAATGGAATGACCTATTGCTCCAAGCATTGTGGTTGAGGAAAATCGGTAGTGACAGGATCGGACTTCATCCTCGGATTCATCCATCATCAGTAATACATTCAAATCCATGAATAGAAATTCATTTCTCACACGAAGGACCACTCCTGCCCAAGTAAAATGCTTCTCACCTAACATTAATATTTCCACTAATGAGGGTCGTAATAATGGAGCTGAACCCGCCTCGACCGAAGCACTCTTTTTTTATATCTTGTGGGCGGAAACAAGCAAAACTTGCTAGGCTTGACTTTTCCGGTCAGTGACTCATGCTGTAATGGTTGGTAATAAAAATCGAAATAAACCTGATGAGTCAAGTAATTGCTGAACTTTTACAACCTGTCGTACACGCTCAGTTTAGGGTTGGTTTCGCGTCCTGGAATCGAAAAAATCTATCGATTGCTCCTGTTTCACAAAAGTCCATATGTCAAATTCAAAATAGGACATAACATGGGCCATGGGCGGATGTCCGCAGTGCGAGGTCCAAACTCTAAAAAATTGTGAATAAGGGCGGAAGGTGCTTTCAAATCAATTTCATTTGGTTTGAAATATGTACTAGTCGATGGGCCGTGTTCATTTTCATTCTTTCCGTATCCTCCCCTCCCTAGCTCCAACAAAAGTTTGTTGTATTCGTCTACACTCCAATCGGGTTTGATGGAAGATAACTCCTGGATTTCCAGGTCGCCTCCTCACTTTGGAGTTTTCATTTGTTTTACTAAGAGCTCCCCTTTGCTGTTTCCTCTTTCTCTGAGGTGGGGCGGACTACAATTAAAAGGGAGTCCTTTATCAAACTTTGGGTGGACGATGTCATTCTTTTCTTTGGAGAAAGTTAATGACAATTTCGGGTGGAATTGTAAATCCAGTCAGGTTCCCCGGAACAGAGCGGGGGGAGCTAATAAGAAGTCGTGTAGACAGAAGGATGTGCTTTTCGTGGAAAAGACAGGCTGAAGGAGCTGGTGGATTAGTTGGAGAGAAAAAGAGGAAGGGTTTGTTTCTTGGACATTGAGAGATGACCGTAGAGGCACATGGAAGGTAAAGTCTGCATACAGCAAACTGTGCACATTCGTGGCATTTGTGTACCACAATGTAAACACCCTGGGCAGGATGAAAAGCGGATTTTAAGCTCTGATGCACAGATATTTTTTGCTCCAACGGTCACCTATCCTGTTTCACTGAGAAAGTCTTCTCTGGACTTTCTTTCACTTCCTTCATAAAAGTGAAGACTATCAAAACTCCAGACCCTCCTGCTCCAGAGCCAGGCGTGCCAAACTTCTAATTTGTTCTGCAAGAAATAGCGTATATTATGAATCACATTCCCATTTTATGAAGCGTGTCATGGAGGCAGGCGATGGATGGGTGCGTGAGTGAACTGGCACCTGCTAAAAGTAAAATTTGTTTGACCACCAGCCCCCCCCCCCTTCACCTTCCACTCCCAGTCCAATCCATGACTTATTCTACTCTATTTGTTGTCCTAAGCGTCACCCAGGGCAGACAGCACCCAATAACTCTAATGTATTTATTTTTATTTCCCTGTCTGTCGTCAGTCAATCTTTAGTCATAAACATTAGAATTGTTTCAAAACTACCGTAGACATCTACGTCATCATCTAGGAATCTCTAATACGGCAAATAAATCAGCCAATGTTAATCAAAAAGATTAAACGCTAAAAAAAACTATGGGGAATGTGCAGGTTTGCCTCAGGTTCAGGTAATGGAAGATCTTATCAAGGTCTAGTACAAATATTGTCAGTGAAAGTTGAAATTGTGTTGTGCTAATAGAAATCTGGCTATGTCAATAAATGTCTATCTTATGATGAGTTATATTTCTTCCAGCTGGGAACGCAAATGGTTAATTGCGGGGCGGGTTGCGGGGCTCCATTTTGGGAAGGAATGAATTAATTACGAGTGTTTGCATTCTCCAGCAATGATTTGAATTAAAGACTAAAGCAAAGATGGGATTCTGGTAGAAATTAAAACCAAGAATGGTGGTTGTAATAATGTGCTGTGTGTCAGCGTTCAATAATTCACACAAAGTTATAGCTGGAGTCTAAGAATCAATAGTACACGTTATTGGAAGTTGAAGCCAGTAGGGGTGGACTTGGGAATGAGGAATCTACGGACATGGTCTTCCGTGGATTGGCTCTTCCACTAGACGAGACTTTGTTTAAACAAGTCGCGGAGGCAAGGCATCCAAAGCTGCAAAGCTGACGTTTAAAAGAAAAACAAGATTTAGAGCGTTTATAATATAAGGGTTTCTGGTAAATCTTTTAAACACCGGCCACAGATTTCGGCTTTACATTCTAGTCCTAAACTATTAAATCCCTAAGCTCTCCTTGCACACAATGTTAAATCCGACCTAATATTTGTTCTTCTTTCCTCCCCCCTCTCTCTCAGACTTTTGACGCCGGAGGACGGAAAGGAAACGAGGGAGGGAGAGGCTGCAAAATATTTTCGCAGGGATTTATTCGGAAACAATTTCCTGGTTTATACGCGTCCAACTTGTCTGTCCCTCATGACAAGTCACTGTTTTCTTTACTAATTAATACTTTTCCATGCGTGCCGCTTCATCCCACTTCTTACGTCTTCCATCCAATTCCTGTCTGTAGTATTACCAAATGCGTATTTGCATACATTACGGATTCTAATGGAAAATTTGAAATACTTCATAGGAATTCCAGGACCACGGCTCTTAATGTGTTACTCGGGGAGGAGGATAAAAAATCACATATTCAGATGAAAGCAGCATGCAGGATTGGGATCGAAATTCAGCATAATGCTGGACTTGAATTCTGTGCATCGGGCCTCATTCCTTTAATCCACAAGGAATGGAGGAATACCTGAGCGGATTCCCAACCGGACACCATTCCCATCCCTTCATTCATGACACAAGGCATTCCGAGACCATGATTCTCCTTCACCAGACTACACAAAATCCAAATTAAATATTGAGCAAAGGCTTTGGATGAGAAGTCGGGATTGAAATCATACGAATCCCGTTGTAAAACTTTTTTCCCGAGAAAACTGAAGAAGCCGTCCTCTAAGCAGCCGGCTGTATAAATCTTCATTATGAATATTTATTAACAAAACTTTTACCACCAGTTTATCCAATAACTTACATTCACATTTTGAGGCGGGAGTTTGAAGGGAGATAGGAAATTGATTGAAATTTGAGTAGTATCGGGGAAAGCGTCCTGTGAGGCGAATTCCCCGCCAACGTGAGTATACTTTTATGTAATTCTACTTTCTTAAGAAAACAGAGTGTGATGAAGGGTGAGCTTTTCTTTGTGCAATGCAAAGGGGACGCACGTTCAGATCGCGTGTCATACATGGAAGTAATTGAATATTTAACAACTGCAAAGATACTTGTTTATATTCAGAAGGTTTTTTTTTACTTTCTCAGCCTGGAAATTGGTGGGTACAACTCAAACGTATGCAATCCACCATTTACCTGCACCACATTAATAGGTCTAAGGACTAAAAGTTATGGCCCATTCCAGGTGTAAAGGATTTGGGGAAGAAAGTCCTAAAGTTGTAAATCCAGGAAATGGGATGGAAACAGCAAGTAAAAGGGAATTACACAGGAAGAGAGAGCGACGGCGGCGGGACGGCGGGAAATGGTGACAAGAAAGGCACACAGCATAGACACAATTAACTAAATTTCCTTTTCACAGGATTCGCAAATTTGAAGTGTGCGCTGGGTGATGGATGTACTGGTGTGTGGCCTGGTACAATATTTCTTAGCGCTGTGAACAAAAAGGGGAACGCCTACTGAGACTCGGGACAAATGCTAAATGTAGACCTATCTTCCGCATCTCTCAAACATGACTTTCCGTCAAGTGGCCACGGATTTTATAATTGTCTCCGACTTAGCTCTTTGACGCGTAGAAATCAATTCTGTCCCCTAATGAAGGGGGGCGTCGCGTCACAACTGCCGTTTATCTTATCAAATAAAAGCTTTTGCAATGGTAAACAACGAGCTCCAACGCTTTGGGGGTGTTAATATTAAAATTAAACGCGGTAAATGCATTCCACAGCAATGCACTGCTCAATTGCAAGTGTTTTATGGGCCTATAAAAAGGTGAGGGGGAATTCTACAGTATTATTGTTTTCAAACTCCCCTGTTATGTCGCTTGAGGGTTGGTTGCTCCGTTTGACTTTTGATTCTGCTTGACTCGTGTACGCATTCAATGTCAAACTTCAATCTTTTACTGCCGTGTAATCTGTTCTGTGCATTGCTATCTGGGTCTATCATAAATGTTTTTGCGCTATACTTAATTTCCAAAAAGTTTTGCTCCTGTGCCGTGAATGTGTTTGACATGCAAGAGGAAGAATTTGAACAGAAAACTTTGTACTTACCGCCTAAAATCCCTGCTCCAACACGCATATATGACAGGATTCATTCCTGGAACATAAAAATACACACATTAAATCCACACCACCGAGGAGGAGGGAGATTGGAAATTGGATATATTTTCTCCAGCTGTTCTCCACCTGAATTGATCCACCCGAGCCAGGTGACAATGTCTTGAAGGATGGCGGCGTCATGAAGACACGTGGAACAGAAGCCGGAGAGGAGATTAGTTACAAAGAAAGGGAGCCAACAAATTATGAAAACACCCATGACAATGCCAAGAGTTTTTGCTGCCTTCTTTTCTTTGGCAAACTTGGCCAATTTCCTACTAATACTAAAGTTTTTAAAGTTTTTTGGAACAACTCGAATGGAATTGTTTCGATTGAGGGAGGAGTCACTGGGGATTTGATTCAAGAGTGAAATGTGTCCAATGTCGCTGTCACACTCCTCAGACTGTGAGCTCCGTGTCGGATTCGGGACATAGCGCTGAGGATGATTGTTTGTGGACATGGTACGACTCAAAGGGTCAATCGGTATATTAGAACTAGTGGCGCCCCCACGATGGATCCTCAACGTAAGTTCAATGTCTCCGTCCGTACAAAGTTTCGTTCCCAACTTGAGACTTCGGGTTTGCTGAACAGCTGCTTTGTAGATCCGGTAGTAAGTGAAGACCATGACGAGAAGGGGTCCGTAGAAGGAGATTGTGGAGGAGAACACGAGGTAGCCCAAATCATTTGTGAATGGACACTTGTTGTCGGAGTTGGGCTCATCCCTCGCCGCCCGCCACCAAAGGATGGCCGGGAAGGAGATGAGACTGGAGCAAACCCAAACGACCCCAATCAAAACTCCCGCCCTCGTCGGTGACATTTTGGAGGGGTAAGTGAATGGGTCTGTAATGGCCCAATATCTGTCCAAGGATATAACACAAAGGGTGTGGATGGAGGCCGTGCTCGCGAGGACATCAAAGGAATGCCACAAGTCACACCAATATTCACCAAACACCCAAATCTTCCCCATCGTCTCGAAGATGGCTTGGAACGGCATCACCACCAAACCCACCAGACAATCCGCCACTGCGAGGGAAGCAATGAAGTAATTTGTAACTGAATGCAGGTAGCGCTCACGGGCGACAGCCATAATGACGAGAACATTTCCAAACACAGTCGCCGCACAGAAAGTGAAGAGGAGGACGGCGAGTCCGATCCCATTCCAAGTGAAGAAGTCCTTCTCCATGACCTCGGTTGTGTTGAGGAGGGCAGTTTCATTGGTGGGGAAGATGGCTTCCGCCGAGGAGTCCGGATCCTCGGCCCAAGAAGTCATCCTCGACTACGATAACTGATTCAACTGACGGGGAGGGGTACTTGTGCTACACAAAGAGGTCCTTAATCTCATATTCTCCCACCATAAGATGTTATTTGGATGGGAGGGCGGGAATCGGGAGTTGACTCGGCATCTTTGAAACTAACGAAGCTGAAGGGGTTGGTGGGATAAGTCGCGGTGAGGGACGCGTGGAGCGCAACAGCCCTTCTTTCCCCAGGCATCAGACGGGATCTGAAACAAAACAAAGAGCCACTTTCCATAATCCCTGTATGTAGTACTGACGCAAGTGAGTGGGGGATCTTAAGAGAGCTGGACTCCGTGGACGATGGGACTGACGCATATGCTGGTTCCTTCATCTCTCGCCTGGATATTCTAAACGGATTTACATGAGGGGACTGGAAGGAGAGACCCAGGGAGAATAAAATAAGGAAGGGATGGCGGCGACTTCCTGGAGCGGACGTCTGCTTTCCGCGACAACTCCATTAGTTCCCGGGTTTTTCCTTCCTCGGAGTCCACCAAAAAACCCTTCTCTTTATATTGGCAATTTTTCAATCCCATCCAATCCATGTATGTATGTCCCTACCATGGCCTGCCTGACATGTCCTACACCTCGGAACTTCATCAAAGGAGCCACGCCAATTTCACAATAATAAACAGTTCCATTACAAAGTTTCCTCTGGAACAACACTTGTTTTCTTCAACCACACCATCATCAGAGGATTGATTGTATCTCAGGGTTTTTTTTTTACTTGGAGCCGTTAACAGGAAATTCCTTTTTTTATATCCCCGTCCCTAATTTCCAGGTCCCCCAGTCAGTGTTGGGAACGGAGTCAAGTTAGCTATTCAAACAGCTCCGTTCAAAAACCCGGGGGTCGTCTAATTTATTATTTACAACCATCCAGGCCAGCAGACGTGGTTTTGCGCAAACTTACGATTTCCCACTCTTCCCAGGCCATATGCTCCTGACCACTGGTCTCGCATGTTGCTCAAGGATTCCAAGGATCCTCCTTATCAAAATGTACTCACTGATAGTCGGCGTGTTTGAAGTTATTAAACTTTATACCCCTCCGAGGATTTAGGATTTGGAAATGAGGGTGCAGATGGAAATCAAGACATTAATTGCAGAGGAGGAGGTTTGTCAATCCACGGTACGGACTGGGCACGGGCACGGGCTCCACGGGGAGCCCCACAAAAGCAAAAGCCCTGGGTGTTAAAAAGTACTAATGGAAAGTTGGGAGTGAAGACTGTGTGTGTCTGCTAATGATCTCTTCACTTTGGCCAGGAACTCGTCACTGAGAGTCGGAGTGGAAGGGGAGTCAATACTTGAAGCAAACCAAAAGATTTGGCAAATCTTGACGCTTTGCACAAACGCGAACCCAATATGTAGTGTTTTTTGGCCTGTAGTGGTGGTTGGCGGTGGATGAAGAAGAGAGACGGTGAAATGTGAGTGTTGGACGGGTGGCTAAAAAAGAGTCACCTGTCCTGGCCTTTTGGACTTGTTTCCACATCCAACCAACTCAAGGAGCTCATCCCCAAACCCATGGACCAACTAACAAAGCAAATATAACCTTTACACCCCGCTGACTCCCCCGCCACGCCGAAATGAACAAATGAAATGACAAACTCCCTTTTTGTTCTTGTTCCGAAAAAATAACACGGGACATGGTCCTAATTTATTCAACTCCACCTTCCCTCCCGCCTCAAACATTAAGACCTGACTCTTTAATTGAGCGTCATTTAAAGTGTTCCGTCCTAGGAATTTTTCATAAAGGAATTACGGCTCCTCAGAATGTCAAGTGAATCACGAGGATATGGGAACATTATTTTTTCTTTCCCAGTGTACAGGAGGAACTCATGGTGGCTGGAGGGTGGGCTGACGACTACATTTCAGTTTCTGTGGAGATGAAGACACTTAAATGTCAGAGACAGGATAATACATATGAGGGAAAAGTTTAATGCTGGTCTGTCTCCAACTTTTTCCTCGCTGGATGGTGGTGACATGAATATTGGACCAATTTATGCACCTCGTCCCAAATCAATGGAAGGAGGAAAAGTGGTTTCCTTATTATTCCTCAAGACCACTGGGGACTTTCCCTTCAATCCACTGTCGCTCTCAACTCAACGAGAGGGGAATAACTTTCTCGTCATTTCTTTCACACTCCGAAGCAAAAGGAATCTGGTCCAAGGAGATAAAATTCCTTTCCTACCTTCTTCCATTCCTTGTGTCTGTTTGAAGGGAGTATTTGTGTAATCGTGGAATTCGATGACCTATTAACTAAGGTTGCACACCGCTGGAGTCATCCCACCATCAGTCGGTGTGTTCCTCACCTTTCTGATTTTTTTTTCACTCTTCGTTATAAATTTTTGTGGCTCAAAAGATGGTAGAATAAGTGAAACAGTTCCTAATAAGTTTTGTTTTCTGAGACTAGGGAAGAATTTGGCCATTGTCTTGTCGTAAAGAAGAAATCACTTTGGAAGTTTGTGGTTATTGCATGGGTCACTCATTCTGTTTCCACTGTCTTAGTTGATATTGATTGCTACCTTTCTTGTCCGTGTCAGTAATATTGTGGGAGCTGAGCCTCTCCTGTCCAATTTATTGTTTGGAAGAAAGGCAGGCCTACAGATATATGAGCCTTGGGGTTATCCAAAAAGTTGGTGTGAACTGCACGCAAGATTCGTCCGTGGCAGTTGCAGTCAATACCCTCAATTATTTTTGTATTTGCGTTCCATACCTGCTACGTACTGCGGCTTCCTGGTAGTTAGTTTTCTACGCCTAAATCTTACCACCAGATTGATAACAGTGTTCTAACTGTTAAGTAATTACTTGGCGTCACAAAAACCACAAATTTGTATATTGTGGGTGGGGTATTAAATGATAATGGGAACAACATAGTAGATCCTAAAATCTTGTTATCTCACTATATTAAAATGACCCATGGAATTAAGATTCAATAGTGGATGACTGGATTGGGAGCCAGACAACTGGAGATTAAATAAAAATTTAAGTATTCAAATTATAATAATCGATTATGTTCAACCTGGAGTGTAACTTGGAAGCCTTTTATCAACACGATCAATACCGCAGAGCTTTGTGCAGGTGGTGTTATATAGGACTGAAAAACTTTTTAAGAAAGATTTATAACCCCGGAGACGAGGGGGATCTATTTACGATGTCTACAAAGTTACATGAGAGGGAAAGTTTTACCCTCACGAATAATTATTTGCACAGGCTAATTTCTCAGATAAATTCACAAAATGAAATTTACTTTGGAGAACCAGACTTGTACGCAAAGGATCAGCCCATTTGCGGTAAAAAAAACATCCCACAATCCAACTTGACCTAGTTTCGAATTAGATTAGCAAGGTGAGAGTCAGTTCTCGGAGTGTTGATTTATTGACCTATTGGGGGGAGATAAAAAGGAATTAAATGAGGTAAAAATTTCCACGCTATGCTGGCATTTCCTATGTGTAAGTCTCATTTCACCCACAGAACCCATTCCTTCCTTAAATGATTTTCAATATGAGGTAAAGATAAATTGTTCCTAATAAACTCATTAGATTGAATCTGAACCATAAAGCGGGATTTATAGCATCCCACAGGAAGTTAACCACCTCAGGTCATTTGCTGTTATCAATGAACCACTCACACGGGTTAAGTTTACGTTCACCTTTGGAAATCCTAGCAAGGAAATTAAAACTCCCACTAAAACAGAATGGATTTTAGCTTGATTAGGTCGAGTTCGTATTTCGTATCGTTCCTTTCCGCTTTTGTACACATGAGGTGGTTGGTTTTGATCTGTTCGTTCGTACCCGTCTGGACCTGGAGGGGATTTCCGTTAACTATTAATACAAACATGCTCTGAAGTCAATTAATCCGTTCTTTCTGTTATGACACATCCAGTAAGGAGAAAATAAACAAAGTCGGCCTTGCGGGATGATTAGACTAATTTAGGGTGGCGAGGGTTCACTCCACAACGCGTGTCAACTCACACTCATGTCGCGTCAGGATATCATGGAATGCGTTTAACACGTACATTAGTTTACTACATCAAGGCATGGTATACTGAAGAAGAGATTACACAGAATATGTGTACGTATACGCGTATGTGCTCACTCCGCCTTGAGATCAAACAAAAGTTCCCGAAGATGAAAAGGGAGTTTAGAAGCAATAAAATTGAAATTCATTCCAATTGACCACAGAATCATTGATTAATCCTGGCGGAAAGACTTTGGAATTGAATTTGTGAATTGCTAGGACAAATACAAGTAATCAAATTTGCAATTTAAATTCACGAATGACTCAGGCTTGGAGAGAGCCTCCGGCAAAGATGAAGCTTATAATGTGTCCCTCAACCACACAACACGTGCGACACTCTCATAATATAATTTAACGCTGTAAATAAATTCACAATTCGGAAATGGGGAGAGTGAGAGGGAGGCATTAGTTTCACCCACTCCTCCATCCACGAGCCCTTGGTTTCCCAACAGTGGAATCTCTGTATTCCATCCAGGAGGCATATGCAAAAGAGAAGAATAGCATTAGTGCATGTGGTCACTTAAAATTGTCGGTTTCCGGAATAGTAAGGTACAATTTGCAACAAAAAAGCACAGCAAACACAACCCGTTTGCGGAGTTGGCGCCTGGGCACAGAAATACACATGGAGGAAGAGGAAAGTGGTGGGTGGAGGTTAAGTCTGGGCTTGGAATAAGAGCCCACATTGTCATGGGAAGATAAGTCTGTCAAGATGGAAATCTGAATGATAATAATTTACATTGGTTTGGAGTAGGTGTAGTTATCTAATTTAATAGAGCACCTTCCCTTCCATCCGGGAAGGGAAGCGTAAGTCAATTGCTGCTTGTGGGAGATTGAAGCACTCTATTGAATGAAGGGGAAGGTATTACTAGGACTAAAAACAACCCAGCCAGTCATCCCCAATGGAGTCTATTTATTTATCTATTACAGTCTCAGCCCTTGTCCTCATAAGAATTTGTTTAGATTTCTTTGGAGAATGGCGGATGCATGCAAGGATTGGATCCAAAGCTATTGTGCACGACTTTCACCACCGTAAGTGCCTCACTCAAATCCCATTATAAATAAAACCCTGACAAGGAGTGCAGCCCACATTCAGAAATGAAATTCTTTCCACCGGACCTCAAAGTATTTCGGAATCACGGAGAGGGAAAGGGAAACGGAGTGAAACAGTCAGCAAGTTGGGAGTTAAATGGAACTTCAGAACATTTCCACAGATGACTCATCTTCCCTTCATCATTACTAATGCATGATGTCAGCATCACGTGCATCAAACACCTGTAAACTCTATTTATTTGATTCCTCTGTTTATTTTAACCAGACGACTCGCATTCTTTTCCGAATTCCAACTCACTTCACTTGAAATCCGTCCAATTCCACTTCGCAAATAATGTATTGCAAATAATTTGGGTTCAAGTAAAATATTTTGAACAGCACTTGCAGCATAAACTACGCCCACTGAATTTTTATTCACGGCCGGCCAGGCTAGCTGATGAAGTGCACCCTGTGTTAGCACAGACCAAGGAATTATCTCCGCCACTCCTGAATCATTTTAAATTTTATTTGCAAGTTATGCATTGTTCACCACAAACTAGAATCCATATATCATTCCCATATTTCGTTACCTCTCTTTCCTGTCCTTCTGTGGACCGCGGAAACAAATACAACGAGCTCAGTTAACTAAATTAACTCTTCAGATCAGTTGAAATGAGGTGATAATGTTAATCTCCTTTATCCAAAGGAATACATGGATTTGTATCATATGCACGGATTTACATGCGAAGAGAACAAGTAAAGGAAGACCGCATTTCAAAAGGAATTGTAGGAAGGCAGTCAGATAGTCCTCCTTAATCCTGAGAGAATAGCTTCTTTCATTTCAAAGGCGCGAAATAAATATTAGGCGAGTTGCAAAATCCTCCCCCCTAATGTTATTATAAAAGCTATGCTATCCCATTTGAGCTTAAAGGGGAAGCGTGGCTTTTCTCCTTTGACTATTTGTGGGCAAATGGTTAGATGTTGAGGACAACTTAAAATAAGGGGTTTTCCAAATCTCCAAAAGTCCCACCTGCTAATCAATTTGACAATTGCCATGGTGGGTCTCACACAAAATGAAAAAGTGCTACCGTGTACACGCACGAGTAAGAAAGTAAAAATAGAAAGCACCGCATTACATGAATCCGGCAATTCTATCATTTTTATCCAAACATCAAAAGAGCAACCACAATCCATGATAGAAGCTAGTTTGAGTTAAGCACACCAACCACGTCTTCTACTCATTTGTCAACACAAAACTCTGTTTGAGTTTGCTAAAACAAATTCAAAGTGAAAGTCAATTAAAGTTTACTCTGCCTAATGCAATGCCGAAAGGCTGACCTCAATGAGTATTTAAATATTCATGAAAAATTACGTATGGGTTCAAAAAACACTCGATGTAATTTTTATTCCCCAACTTGAATTTAACTCATGAATTAGTTGATTTATTGACAGGCGCTGTATCTAGCTCGCTCATCTATTCCAGGAAGATCTGAGTTTTTGTGCTCCTGGGTGCCATAAATCACATAGCCAAACTACAATTCTACGAAATGGATGTTGACTTGGTATGAGGATCTGGAAGCAGCAGGCAGGCAACTTGAACTGAATCCTCTTATCAGTTTATCAAACTAACAACAATAACTCCTCCACATATTGTCCGCTTCTGTATTATAGGCCGCTAAAAGATTCATTGCCCCAACATAGCCAAGTTATCAAAATCAAAATTTCCATTATGGATCGCTCCAATGCAATAGGGTAAATTCTTCTTTAAATGCCTATAGTTACAAAAAATATAACTTATAAAAGTTGCAAATGCTAGATTTTTGTTAAGACAATAATCAATGTTATAATTTACATTTTCTCAGTTCAGGCCTTGATACTAGAAATTATTTCATTCCAGCGGCATTTTATAAATTTAGATTTCGAGGGCCTACATGGTGTCCCATTTACTTTTAGGTGGTCATTAATGGAGTTTTAGGCCTCCGGCATTTGGGAGCAGCCCATAGTCAAGAACACGAATGTTTTAGTGTTACAGGACTTGCTTTACACTGGATAAGTATATAATATTTTGAAGCTCTTCTCACTGCTCTTCATTGAACTAAAGATATTTGTTGAGAAGAATTCCAAATTCCTGGTATTTAAACGGTGCATACTTTATTGTTTTTTCCAAGAGTATATTTAATTAACAAGACAGCGTCCAACCATAATAAATTTCTAGACATTAAAAAATTTCTCTTCTCGCGATCGAGTAAATTGGATATTGCTCTCTCCGTTCTTCCATGCTAATTTATATGATTTTAATAAAATCGGAAAGAACGGAAGAAAAGCTGGAAGAGGGAGAGAAAGTAGTGAGTGCTTGTGGGGACTCCCGTTGAAGAATTTAATTATTCGCATTTTAATTCCTCACAAAAATTCCATTCCTCAGCCATTCATCTGGATGAGTGCTGTCTTGGACAGAAATATTGGCTGTATTATCCACGGTGTGAAGTTATTAAGGTACGCAATGCTAAAGCCTGTGTATATTTAGAACTATCTTCAAAATCTAAAAAAAAATCTAAATATTTTGAATTGAGTTCAAGCTCTACATAACCCAGGTTCTAAATTGTGTTGTATTGGTCCCTAGTCCATCCTAACAATGGAAGATCAGTTGGAAATGAAAGCTATCATTGAAATCTATTTTAGAACTCCGGGAATTCCTTCACAGGTAAAATGTCCATACAAAAGAAAAAATAGTTAGAGCTCAGAATCGCCAAGAATGCTCATCATTGATCCAATGGGGATTTCTAATGTTTTTCTCGCGTACTTTGTTGTAATAAATGATTCATCTCTTACCCAATACCATCACTCAAAGTCCAATCCGACTTGTCTGGATGTCAGAAAAGTGATGCACATTCCTCCACGTGGAAGTGGATTTTGGGCTCAAATTGATGAGAGAACAGGAGTCCATAACATTTCTCCACTTTCAAACACCTTTTTGGAGCTCAGCACATACCCGCAAGTATAAATGTTCATTCACACAATCTTGTGCAAGAGAATTTACATTTTGCTGTTAAAAAATTGTCCAAACGCTGTGCTTCTGCGCCGTAGTTAGTTATGATTTTATTAGTTGTATTGAATCCAATGAGATGGATGAATTATGGATAAAATAAAGTTTGAGAGATGATGGACGGAAGAGGAGTTTTTAAAAACTGATGACATGGAATAAGGGAGACACGATACAGTAAAAGTGGATGATTTATTTAGGTGAGTACACCTGGTACGCGTTCAGGAGACTTGTTTACACATGCCAAATGCATGAGTGTATGTATGAATGAATACACAAGGTTAGAATAGCTTAGCTGCTTGCTGGTGGTGGCAGTGGGATCTCTTCCCTAAAAAAAAACGTGTGCTAGCGGGGATGGATAGCAAACATGTGAGCACAGATGCGAAAAGTTAACATTTGAATATTACTACGTTCCACGGAATTAGGAAAATGTGCCATTCGTAATGAGTTTTTTGTATTGACAGAAGGTATTGTAATAAGTCCGAAATAAGCTTCCCGTGAGTGGGCAACCGTGTGCTCAGGTGGTGAATTGAAGATGCAAAGTGGGAGCGGGGAAAGAGATTGATTGTCTCTTTCCTCGCCATCCAATCCTCATCTCCTTTTCCCTCCACCTTTCACTGATTGACTCCGTTTTTCCATATTCCTCTTTCCCATCCTCAAAAAGAAATCACTAAAATCCTCATCGTCACCAATTCTAATTTAAGCCAGAGAGTCCGGGAGCTGAAAAGACTTGAAGAGGAGGCTTAAGAGGAGCTGAACCAATATCTGCCCAGCTTCCCTCTTTTTCCTTTAGCATCCATAGGATTCACTATGTCCATCTCCCAAAGTACAAGCCTTGTCTGGTTGACATTTTCCATCCAACCACTGCACTAGAGGAAGGGTGGTCGGTCGGCCTACCCCCACCTTCCATTCAAAACTTTGCAAATTTCCATAAAAATTCGCATCCTGACTACTTTTCTGGATGAGATTCTCCCAACCTGAGCTAAAGGTAAAAGCACATCTCTAATCGCATGAATCTTAAATGAATAAGACGGAAGGAGTGGAGTGGAGGGGATGGGGGGAAGGGAAGTGAAGACAACTCCAGTCGGATGAAAACCATTTATTTCTCCTAGCTTCCCATCACCTCAACTTTATTTCCGTGTTTCCATCTTTTCAACATCTCCATTTACATGAGGTTTTTACCATACATTTAATACACGTAGCCGTTGTTCCAAGCAAATCCATTCCTCGCTTTATTCCGTCCACCAAAATCCTGTCCAAGCAAAATGATCATTTTGCAATAGCTCTTTGGTCCTCAAACACATTTCTTCATTTTGAACTAATTAATTTATGGCGGAGTTCAAAGGACCAGGTAATGTTAAAGTCGGTCATCTTAGTATTTTTCCAGATGAAGAGAGTAGAAGGGAGGCAGGAGGCGGGATATGTGTTTTTGAAATGAGGGAGTGGAGTGGGGGCTCGGGGATGTAGACGAAGAGCCAAATGCACATTTGGAGCTTGTGAAGACAAAGAGAGGAAATAAAGTAAGCGGAGTCGTTGGGCCGGGCCATCGGACCTCGCAAAAGTGTCTCATGGGTAGTTAATAAATAAATTAGTCACCAAGGAGAAATACTTTTCATTCAAGTCCAAAGCCTTCAGCATTGGAGATGGCGATGATGAGCTTCTTTTTAAGAATGTCTTTGCTCGGGTAATCAGGGAGAATTAGTTGATTGAAACAAGTGTGCGCCTCCGGAAGGTTTTCATCTCGATCCCGCATCCTTGATATCTACATGTATATTAATATTTACAAGTCACAAATGGATTCACATTCTTAATTCCCGGATCCCCCCTAGCCTCTAACCCAACTCCGGAAGGAAAGGAGGCTTGCCAACCAAACCAATTAGAAAGGACTCCTCTCCTTTCACCGTCATAAGTCAACAAATGCCTTTGTGCTTGGATTGCCGACTTCAATAAACTCCCTTCACTTTATGCCGCCAACTTCCATTAACAACAACTAAAGATACCCATGAAACATGGGGTCGGTAATACGGGCCAACCGAAAAGCACTTCTTCAAATAACTTAATGGCTCTACAAGGGATCCTCCTTCCTCCCTCACATAAAATTTTACAAACACTTGGACGGAAATGCAATCCTACGGATTGGATTTTAACCGCCGATTTCAAAAAACCCTTCCACTCCCCACCATTACCTTAAAGTACATTTCTCCCATTCCGCCAACTGGAATACGATCACTCCCGGTAGTAAACAAAAGGAATCGCTTTTGCAGATCCAGTGGTAAAGATGTTAACACGGACCAAAAATCCCTAAAAAAAGGACAAAAGCAATTCCAATTTTAATTTCAAGAAAGACCGTTCACAGTCACACCTATAATAATTTTACAGCCTTTGGAAATGGAATTGAAACTACAAACAGACACTTACTGAATCACTCGGTCATCTGGTCGATATTCGTCATACTCTGTGACCTTTCGCAGTTCGTGTAAATCCAGTGTGGGCGAACCGCATACAAGAAGCTCTACTTCCTCTGGTCGCAGCATCTGATAAAATAATGTTTAATGAGATGTGTGTGTGTGTGCTGTGAGCTTTTATATAGTCAAATAATCTTCCAACTCCTGTTCTACCATCCATTCAGAATAATAGCATTGTACGTGGGTTTCATTTGATTTGGAAATGCCTCTGACCTTTCCACGGATGTCTTGGGGGTACGAAATTAAATTTGACTTACTATGAGGGCATTGGAGGCGGTAACGGAATGGAATCCAAGGTAAAAGGCGCGGAACTGTGCATAAATTGCGGTGTTAAGTACCCAGTCCAAATAAAGGCGAACATATTCCTCTCGATTGCTGTTGTTTACTGAAATATGTTCACCGTTTTCTCGGAGATTGTAAGTCATGATTCTGTCATACTCCTGCAGGGACGCCTACAATATCAAATAAAAAAATCAAACACCAACCCTTAAAAAGTTATATTTGGCGTTTCAAATAGCCAAAAGTCCATTAAAATCTCAATGTGGAAGTCAATAAAATTGTATTGCCAGTAAAAGGGGAAAAGTCATGCTCACCTGAAAGCTGAGACCCATATCTTCTTCCACACTTCCTTCGTATTTTAAAAGTTCTCGGAGGCCGTGGGCAACATCCTTCAAAGTAAACATTCTTTAAGTAAAATTGTACAATTTAGACGATTGCATGACACAGGACGCAGGGATGGCATCATTCATTGCACAGTTAAAAAACATCTCAGCCTTTTACTAGAGTCAGCTTAGTTCATTTGCAAACTGGTATGTTTAACTGATCTATATCAAATATCAGTCTTCTAACAAGTCATCCAGACCATGAAAGTCTGTGGATAAAATCCTTTTGTCAACTCAGGAGATTGGTGAAAGCCCTACAGGATAGAGGAAAGGAATGTTTTTCAGATGCAACTGAGTGAACCGCCTATTATATCCCCTTTCACCTGGACCTTTCCTTTTTCCTTCAACTCTGAATGAAAATCCACGGATGTGTCAGGCCCGGGAGAAACTACTACTTATACGGCATACACCAGACATGGAATAAAACTGACTGCTTTTATAAATGTTTCTTTTTCAATCACCGCCACAACGCTGATCAGTGGAATGCGTATTGTGTCATTGTTTTTTTAATTAGTGGCAATCGCATTACGCTCAAATTCACAATTATAGTAATCCGATGATGAGGAAATGTGGTTCGTGCAATAAATACAAGTTAGAGTTGTTGAATGTGTTGAACAAAAATGAATACGAAAGAGAAGAAAGGAAGGGAAATTATGTAAAATAAAAACTTTGAGGATGAGTGGATCCAAGGATGTGAGGAGGAGAGGAGAAGTTGTGAGTCCACTGACTGGATTTTTCCTTCACTTTTGCCGTTGGATGGGATTGAATTAGCATAATAAGATTCATTGAACAGATCTCCGACTCACAGGCATTATCTCCGCAAGATCATCTACAGAAGGATCCCGCGTCACACCAACAGCTGCAGAATCCAACGGCGGTACGACCGGTGGAGAAAGTAACTTCCGATAGCAAATAGAAGGAAAGTGCAAGTCCAGAATTATTGAGTTGTAGACGGCGAGTCCCATCAATACCCCTTCAGTTCAAGAATCAACGTTACTACTTTCACAATTGACATTTGGGGAATTCCAGCCCCATACGTTAAAATGTCACGAATCGTTGAAGTGTGCGTTTATGACCGTGACATATACACGTACTCAACGGAGGGGAGAGCCAAGTACAAAAATACAATTTCATTTCCAGAGTAATACGATTTTTTGTCTCACCGATTAAATTATATTCTCGAAGGCTCCCTTGCTGGGCCAGGCTGAACCAGTAGCAGCGCGAATTCGGGTAGTACACAAACATCCCGTACTCTGGCTGCAAAAAAGAATTAAAATTTAACTCAACACTTCTCAATGTAATGTAATCTCAAATACACGTAATGATAGTGTACTAAACCCAGTTTGATGTCAAATTAACTGGAGGACTTGTGGACAACTGAGAACTGCATAAAATAAAGGGAAAGCGGAATATTCACCTCTCCAAGGCGAGCTCTTATTTAGCGGAGAGTGTTATGTGTGAAATGGTCTCAATTTCTTTAGAAACCATGTATAATCTCGACTCTTCATCAAGTTAAATAGTGTACGGTTACCTTTAACCATGTTGTAAAATTACATGTCTGTTGGACCTTTAAAAGCGTATGTTTTATGGTTTAAAATATTAGATAAATGAGAAATTGTCGACAACCTTATGAAGCGGAAAAATTAATCTACGCAAAGGGTACGATTTGCTAGTATTATAGTAATAGTGATAATAGAATTAACGGTAGAAGCCCTTGAGGAGCATACCTGAAAGATGTCTCTAATCAGAAGAAGAAACCATTCTTTTGTAAGGCCTCCCATATCCAAACCCGGCTCGTTTACAAAGGAAACCCGAAGTTTCTTCTTCAGATCCTTCTGCTTTGAGGCGATCTGTTCCAAGATTTAATTCAAAGTCATTTTCCAAATCTCCGTATGCATCTAACTGAGTTAGACATTCAGCTCTTACCTCTTTTAAGGAATCCCCGACCAGGTGATTTCGCCGAATATTAATATTCAAAAAAAATATATCAATTTGAGGCGTTTGATGCCGTGCTACTTTTGCGACCAAAGATCTGCGGGCAACAAGGATCATTTGATGCTCCGCATCCTAGTTAATTACAAAATTATCAATGGCACAAATAAATTGGCCCTTTAAAATTGCGGCGTCCTACTTACTTTAGTTAATATTATTCTCTTCGCCACAATACTCAACATGAATGGATACTGACAATAAGAGAATTGACCCGGTCTCTCTGGACTTTGCCATCTCCAATACTCTTGCATCAAATCCACGTGATCCAATGCACTATTGTAAAATTCTGAGTAATGAAGGAGTGCTGGCTGACCTCCATTGTTTGCGGCATCTTCATTATTTTATAATTAAGTTATTTTGTAATATTTTGCAAACGTGGAAAGAATTGTTTGAAAGCTTGAATTACTTATTAGTGCTAATACTCTGGCGGAAGCAGGAATCCACCATTTGGATTTGGACAATGGTGGCAAACTTCGGTCCGCGGGTGGGAATTGACGAATTGTAACGAATTGAGTTAGCTGCCTGACGAGCATTCGAAGTCGACCTACTTCAAGTCTGTGGAATCAAAAATTCATTATATAAATTGTTCACCAATGTAGCGTGTGCTACAATCCTTACGTGCGAAACCAGTGGACAAGAATTTGATGATCATTATTTGGTAATGATGTAATATGACGAAGGACATGTGCCAACACTGTGTATGAGGATTGAGCCGTAAAAATTGGATTTTGAAGTATCACAAATAGCGCACGAACTTTGTCCTTGGCGTAAAGCCTAATGGAAATTAATAAAAATGGTGGCAACTGATTGTATTGTATCGTGTGAAAATATTTAACTCTGAAATTAGTATAATAAATAAATAAAATTGAAAAATAAAAATTACTTTTGCTTCTCATCCAGTAACGCGTTGACTATAGATTTGAGAACAGTTTTCTGAAGTAGAGAAGGCTGAAAGATCAAAGAAAAAAATCCAAGTTCAAACTTTCCCATTTGCATGTTTCGTCTCTTGACTTATAATTAAGTTTCTCCATACCGAATTTTTGAGTGTATCATTTACAGAGTATACAAACTCCAAATTAAGTTCTGGTTGATCGAAATTAATCACCGGTAGGTTCATTCGTTCCGGACTTAACTTCCCGCTCGCCTAAATTATAAAAATATTTTTTAAGAACTTCAAACGTGCTGGTAGACACACCAAGCAAACAAATTATCAAAAAAAAAACTCTGGTTTACTTTGAATGTGGTGCAGATGTCGACGTAGGACTCAAAAGTTCTGGAGTAAAAGTTCAATAAGTCTGCATAGTTACCAGTTTGACTCGCATGTCGGACGGCTTGGCTGAGGGTAAGAAAAAAGAAGGATCGTTCATCGAATTAGGGATCTTGCCTTGAGGCCAAATTCCAGGGAGATCCGTGGATCTTTGTTCACAAAAATAGCCCAAAGTACGCACAACAGAAATCAATGGAAATGAGTTGAAAACTAAAGATAAAGTTAAATAGAACGGGTAAACTTTTGAGTGCTTAAGAAAATGAAAACACAGCGTCCTTTATAAAACATAATGGACTCTTTTCTCTGGACAAAATTCCTAAGAGCTACCCTTTCGTTGGCCATGAATAATTATTTTACAAAACGTACAGGAAATCCTCCCGATTTGTTTCCTTTTCATGGTAATTCGCAAGGAGGGAATCCCCAGTTTCATTTATTTGAGAATCCAGACCCAATGCCAGGTTTTCACCAGAAGCACTCTCGAATCGGCTCTCTTGTTCCTGTGTTGTAAACATTCCAGTTAAACATCAATCATTCCTGAAAGAGCATTAACTCATGTTTCACATTGAATATGGTTCGGAAGTCAAAGTTTTCCAGTTGACTCCCCATTCATATCATTCCCAGGAAGTTAACCTGAACTTTTCAGATTTTGTTTGCAAAAGCCATGCCGCTCCGCGCCTTTTCAGATTCAACCCTACAAACTCTGAATCCAATTCATTGGCCTGTGTCGTTTAAAAGAATTCCGCTCTGCAAATGAATAATTGATATTGATTCCTCCATTTATGAGATAATGATTCACCCACTGAGCCATGAATATTATTTTATTGGAAACGAACATGAACAATGGATGGGCGTACAGTAGAGTAAAATCCGAGAAAGAATGTATCTGTGTAAATTGAAGGAATGGAAATATATTACAATTCACCAACGTTTGCGACTTCTAGGGTTGGGGGCCACTCTTCTCCCTGTTAAAAAGCAAGGGGGCAAACGTGATCTGTGTTTTAGCTGGAAGCCCTGGGATACTTTTAGCGGCTTTGGCGTACATGCACTACTAATTACGTGACTCTGGATTCTTTAGTTTACCCTAAGATACCAAAATTACAGCAAACTGTCGCATAAATTAAGCTTGTGACACGCACGTGCGTCAAGTCCTATGCACAGGATATTGTGCTAAAATATGGCATTGCTTCAGAATAAACATGTGCTGCCGACGTCTACGAGGCTTCAGCCGTGAGATAGTGGAATATTTCTAAGATAACATGTAGTCTCCTGAGTTATTTAATTACTAAACATGTCAACATTGATCTACATGTTTCAACGTGCTACTTAGTTCTCCCACCCACAGACGGTAATGCCCATATTCAAATGGGCTAGGTCACATCAGTTCCGGCCAGCCTTTTTATTGAACTAGCGACAACGACAACTGTCACTTATCCAAACAGAATCCAACTCTTCCGAATTTTATAAAAATGTAAAGTTAAAACCTTTAGACGTAACCAAAGCTGGCATACTAACATCAACTGATAAAAGTTATACTGACATTGTGCTAATACATGAGCTTGAAGATGAATGGACAGACAATATATGCAATTGAGAATAAAATACCTTCTCCATTCATATGAATGAATAGTACAAGCTATAGCTCCTGAAAATGTAGGCAGAAAACGGAATTGGAGAGTCGTTCACGAAACTACACTTGTACATCTTCCCGTCTTAAATATAAGATAAATTGAATTGCCTTGCCAATTGGTTCGAGCATTATATCCCCAATGAAGCCAAACAACTAGCTATTCATGATTAATATTACATTGTTCGTTTCCATTATGAAATGAATGGAATGCCCACCAGCCAACGGAATAGAAAATGCATTATGTAATTATAAGAACACAAGGATGAGGACCCTTTCGACATGGATTTTGTAGTGATTAAATCAAATATTAATATTTCCTCATCCACGAAACTGAGAAGGGGCTTGGAATCGCTTACCTTAGCAATTGGCGGTAAAGATGCGGAGGATGTGGTGGAGCTTGGTCTGAGCATAATACTGTGAACATCTGGAACACCCATGCTAATCCCGCCTAGTCTGCCCACCATGACACTTCCAATGTTCCCGGAACCATCCTAAAGTACAAATGGTATGAACGTAAATAGCATGGACATATATGCAAACAAATTCAAAGTCAGAATATATCAAATCTTCAAAAAACGTCCACATTTGGCTCTCTACTACTTACAACTATTGGTAGTCTAAGATGCTGCAAAGGATCCCTAGTTGAAGCAATTGACCTGACCCGCGCATCCTGATGATTGTAAGTGGTTCGACAGTAAGGGCAAGCAAGTCTCCTTCGTCCCTCCAAGCTCCGACTCATTGTAACAGTAACATGACAAGATGGACAAGTCACGGAGTCACTCCTGTTTGTATTCGTTGATCCCCTGACGCCATTTGGACCATCTCCGCTATGATCATCCACAGGGACAGCATCTGTCATCACTAAAGCAGGTCTCTATACATACGAAACAAAAACAATTGTGTTAATCCTAACAAAGAGAATTAGTTCCATTCAAATATTTGAACTTACGAGAACAATTAGTCGGGGAAGGGGAGGGAATAATAGTTCCCAATTCCAGGAAGAGGGATCCATCCTGGAAAACATGAGGCTGGGAAATTATGTCGTCTTTACTCCTAATGTCAAAATTGGGCCCAAAATATAATGTCGCAATAGAAGTGTGTATGGATCCGAGTTACATAGATAAATGGGAAGGAATTGACTTCGGATTGACGACTTGGAATGTTGTTCCAATTGCAACCAAGCCAACTGGTGGTTGATATGGCGTAGGAAGGAAGGGGGCAATCGTCTACGAAGGAAAGTGGGACGAAGGGAATAAACAAATCCGATAATACATTTCAATTATTGATGAGCTCCGGCAATGGCTACGGCGGAATTGCCGTCCGTCCGACCGTCCGTCATCATTACGCAATGTCCATACACTTTTGGGTGTTTCACACGTCAGTTTACGTCCAGTGCCGAAGGGGGAGGGGAATTCGGAAACTCCAACTACTTTGTTCGTCGGAGATGACACTTTAATTCCACGCTGTCAAATGTTTTCTTGCTCAAAGTACGTTGTGTTTTACGTTGATGCCGGGTGGCGCTTTGCGCTACTACGGATGCATGGAACGGAATGCAGTCATGAAGAAGCTACGAAGCTAGCTAGCTCCCCGGCCTGGTCCCGGTTATAGTGTCTTGAATTGATTTTGAATTTAAATGCAGGACGTGTCATAACACACAGCCTTAAGGAATGTTCAGTTTGTACAGGAAACTTCTGGTAGTAGGCTATTAAGTAAATTTGAGAAGTTTAATGGGCGAAAGGTAAAGTCGGGACGAGGCGGCTGGTTAGGTTATGGATTCGTAAACCGCGTTTCTGTTTTCTTAGATGTTTACACATGGGAGTTAATATTTTGCTCATAATATTTTCTTAGACAACAGATTCGAATTCCTTTCTTTGGAGGAAAGGGCAATATCGGCGTTTCAAGCATGTTCCAAACAAATAAGACTCACAGTTTCCTTATTTCGCATTCGTTTTACGTTAGAATGGATTTGATTTACAGGATTTGGTGAGTGTTATTATTACAGTTCATGTGCAATTTTTAACACTGGGTAGCAAAGGCTGAAGATTTTGTTTAATTTCTTTTTGTGGACGCATTTACTCCAATTTAAGCGCTCAAAACGAATCAAAATCTGTACATGGATAAATTATTGCAATCATTTCTGTGAAAGCGTACGTTTATTCAGCCATTCAAAGCTTTATTAATGTTCAGTGTTTCGGATTCCATTCCAGACAACATTTAGCAATTCGTTTGAGCAAAAGTAATGCCTTCTTCGAAATTTCGAATCCATAAAATAATTCACGGGATAGCATGGTACTGTTGCGTCTAGACAATTCCATTGTGCATTCGCTAGCAGAATACAAAAACCGAAACCAGCTGTTCGTTTGGATGGCGTGCTCAGAAAAGTGGACTCTGCGTGTCATCTAGTGGAGAGGATCCTTCTTGAAATTTACGCACTAAAAAGTTGCTTCAAGGCAAGGCGCTGTCTAACACTTTCCAGGACAGCGAACTCCACTGCGCAAAAAAAGATATCCAGTTGCGGAGTTGGGTTGGTTGGCAGAATGCAATTTTAATTGAGCATAAAAATAATCCGCTGAACCCCCTTGAAAATTCATGTTGGAATGTATCCAAGCCTCCGATCCAAAAGATTGGCGGATATGTTCTCTACGCAATTTCGCGACCTTCCTCAACAAAAGTCAAATTGATTTTCACAATTGCGTTGTTGTGCATTTTATGCGACGATCCGACAATGTCATGATTCATAATGTTTCCAAAAATAGCAATACCTGAAATCGTGTATTTGTTTACAACTTGAGAGCGGGGAAACACGGAAACTATTATGCTCACACGTTGCTAATGTTGCAGTGCGACTTTGATGTAAATTCAAATAATGCCCAAGTACAGTTGTAGTTGTAGTACGGGTATAAAAATACATGCAATGCACATGCATAGTGCTCCCTAATTGAATGAAGCGCTGATTGTAAATGTTTTGTGGTATTATTGTAATTACAAAATGGAAAATAGACAATAAAATGGCAAGTAAAGTCAGCTCTGTTTTTTGATCGCTTAATAAGTTAGCAGTAATGTATTTTCAATGGGGAAATGCGCGTGTATGATAAAAGAGAAAGATGGACTTATTTGACTTGAGAAAAATTGCAACTGCTATGGAGTGTTTTATTATGGACAGCTCGGAAAAGTGGGACGAGTATCATCCGTCATGCTACATCACTCGTTTCATAACTCAAATGTCTTCGTGTGAAACTGCACGTGTCTTTTGACCGTGCATTTGCATGGTTAGTATGAAAAATAACAATGCGTGACTGCAAAAATGCAAAATAATTCGCGGGTAAAAATTCTGAAGTTGAATTCTATATACAATATATTCTAAGGTGCTTTTGAATGTTGCATATTTATCATATTGTTCCAATGCGTAGGAAGGTGTCTTAGGTGAGCACTGCCAAAAAATAATCCATTTGATCAGCATAACATACAACCAACCCAGAGGACAGTTTTTTGTTATTTTGTAAGCGCAAATACAATTGCTTTTATATTCAATTCCACCTTTGTTTGATCTTTTTATTTTTGACAGCTGCCAAGCTTCTGACATCATAAATTTTTCTTTTCTAATATTTTCTAATAAACTCGGAGTTCTGGCAAATGTGGCAACCTCCAGCTAAAAAAAACAGCGGCTTTGTTCAACGCTAATTTAAAATGGCTCAGCATGGCAGTTTATTAATTGGATCTGTCTTTCAAATGTACATTTAATTAGTTTACAATTTTAAAGTAGTGTGAAGCTTCCAATTGATGGGGGAGATTTAATCTGCTACTACTCTCTTATTCATTTATTTTATTTATTTACTATTTGTTGTAGCACAGCTTCCCACTCAATTCACTACATCAAATACAATTACAAATTACTTTCCATTCCCATTACATCAAAGGGATATATTTAAACTTCTGAGGTTCGGTGGATTTCAAACAATTTGTTTCTAAAGTGAGTAGCCTGGAGGCGACGAGACTTCAACATAGAACAATTTACGCAGTCAAAGTCCCAAACCTCAAAATTGACTTTGAGGTATTTGCGTGGTGGCAGTTGGGTTTCGGGATTGTTTCTTTGGTAGTTTGTTGAACTAGACAACATGAAGGATGTGGAGGAGGGAGCTAGTTGGGTGCGAAAATGTTGGATTTGGCATAAAATTCCTGCTACGTACTTGATTGACCTTTCCAAGAGAAGGTAATGCCGGAAAATATCGATGAGGAACGGAATGGAAGGAGAGGGAAAGGACTACGTAGTAAAATGTACGTTGTATTGTAGCGCATGGGCCTCAGCGTTCCTCACTTGAATTCCGAGTGAAAGAGCTTCCTCTCCCTCACTTTTCCTACCCGACTCTCTCCACTGCAACATTCCATTGTCAATGTTGGCCAAGTGAAAGCACCTCTTGCATGTGATCCTCTGGTTCCCATCCACAATATCCCATTCTTCACTGAGCCACGAGTCAAATCCCCCCCCACCACATTCCAAATTATAAAATTAAGTGAAAAGGAAAATACAAGTGTTTCAAAAAAGAAAGCTGACAGGGAAATGACGGACAACGGAGATTGTAAACACAACTTATCGATCACAGAGAAGGTGAGGTTTTTCAATTATCCTCTTTGTTCAGCACTACTTGTTTAGATATCCAGATTATTTAATTTAATTCCTCAACTCACATTTGAGTGGAAATGGAACACGATGTTGAGGTTTTTAGGAACTAATTATTCCCAGTGTTATTATTGTGGGTGTAATAGAAAGGACGAGTAATTTTCGGAGTGTAATAAATTTGTGAGCCATGCGGGTGGTATGGCATGGCACGGCACGGCATGGCATGGCAGGCAGTACTTAAGAAGGAGGTGGACCCGAACTGCATACGAATGTGATGCTTCTGACTAATTCGAGGCTCTGATAGGCGTGACAGAATTCCTACACAAATATTTTTAGAGGAGGAAAAGGTACAATTCAGGACAAGGAAAAGGCAAATTTGCAGATCGATTCGTCTACCTCAAAATTACTCAGGAGCTGTCTGCCTGCCACAATTCATACCGAACCACTTCCGAACCTGGAATTAAGAAATAATTGTGTAGGAATTTGAGTTTTTGTGTCTGAATTACAATTTCTAAGCAGAATCCCAGTATTTTGATAAGGGTAGTGCCGTTTTGTGAGCAAGTAAATACTACTAAATGCACCTTAATTCGAATGCCGGTCATACGCGATAGCTAAACGTGTGCGGCTTGTTTGGAGGGAGGGATATCTTTGCCGCCTTTTCGTCCTTTATTGATTTAGTTGAATAAACCCACTGTTATTTCATTCTAGTAAGTCCGAGAACGGGACGCGAAAGCATTTACTATTTGTCTATGCCTAACGCATTGAAGTGGAAATAAACAAATATTATTCTTAGGCATTTTGCCAATCCTGGCACTATCCACTAAAATAGAAAGTTTGCCGCCCAAATTCTCGATATGCTATTCTGATTCTGGCCTGTGTAATTGCCAACTCGACTAAAGAGGAATTCCCCAAGGGAAGCAAATGCTTCAAAGTGTGTTTATTGGAAAAATGAAGTAGAACATGAAACGATTTACAATGCAACAGAATATATTAAGGTTTTCCCGGGAAGAAATATTTAAATAAGTTTGTACGCTTTGAAATACTATATTGGATGGAATATTTTTCATTTTCAGTAAACTTTCCTAATTGGAGCAGCTAGAAAGTCCAGCTTATTTAAATTCAAGGTCAACACTTAGTAGGTTTTAAAAGTAAACTAACCAAATACATTCGTGTCAGCCTCTGTGCAATATATACGTCCTCTCCATGTGTGCAAATATCCTGAATTTTTCCTTGGGTGAGAGGATTTAGTATCTACTTCCATCCTAGTACTCCGTCCTGCATTTTGCATGGGCCATGGAAGAGAAGATCCTACCTTAGACATATCGCAATGTGCAATCAATACTCGGTTATGTCTCTCTCGGTCATTAAATTTGGTATGCAAACATATGCCACTCTTTTCGCTTCAAGTTTTGCGAATAATGACCCAATTTAGTCACAATGCTCTTTAAAATTTAAATGAAGACTTGGATGTGCAGACGGTAATATTCTATCATTTTAATGACAATCCTTTAATTTTACAACAGTTCAGTCACTGCTGAATGTAATTCTAAACTTCCACGAGAAGAAATGCTACATTTTATTTGAAAGCCATCACGATCGCAAACACACAAATTGCATCTGCATAACAGAATAAGTTTTTACATTAAAGGAATATTAATAAGTCCAAAAAATTAAGTCCCGAGTTTCGCCTTTAAAAAAAAGCAAAATTGAAGGCTGATTGAAACCCTGATCTTGAATTTCTAATAAAGTGCTCTGATTTCTTTGGAATAATTTGTTAACATGCTAAGGTGGAAAGGTTACAATACTCCAGACGGAGCTTTTCCTGCAAGTCAAACACAAATTTCATCATTGATTCCCTCACACAAATAAGTAGCATCATCAAAACAAACCTGCAAAAAAATAAAGTTGATAGCATTCCTTAAGTTGTTAGATTAAAGTGGAGGATGGGAGTGCTGAAACAGGTCATGTTTACATTGATAATAGTAGCCGGTCTGGAGATTAGGTGTTATTATTCCCATCAAACGACCACAACTCACACCAGACGAGTCCAAAGCCAAGTTTTTTGTATTCTCCACAAAGCGAAAGCCAAAAGCCCTCCCACCATTCAATTTTAGCAACCTTATTTAATGCAGGAAAGAATGAGAAATTTTCCACCCGAAAAGCCAACGTCCGATCAGGGGTCAACCAAGTCAAATGTAAATCTTTTTGAATCAGATTCCCGCATTCTTAATTTTTGCAATCATGTGCAAATCCACAATGTATCTACTGTACACACCTGATGTACATACAGTACACAAATACTATTCCCTATTGGAAAACATAATTGGGAAGGCACAGAAATGGAAAGGGTGTGCTAAGTGAATCCCACTAGAAAAATAAGCACTGGCGTCATTCGCACAGTATGACGCGAAGGAGTGCAAAAAAAAATTTAAATGTTTTCCAGGAGTCGGCAGTTAGGACTAGTTAAGAAGGTTGGCGTTTTCAAAACATTAATGTAGCTTAGGAAAGGAGGGTAAGCCTTAATGGATCCATGAGGTGAAATGGAAATAATTTCAGCTCGCAGTTAATCGCAGTTTGGAAGGAGAGCTTGACCTTGGAGGGGTCATATACACTGTAATGTTATTCATGTTCATTTAGCAGTTGCTAGTTGTTGGGCCGTGTTCAGCTGATGCCCTCACGCTGAACCACATCCAGGGAGCGGGCTCGGTTGGGCTTGGGATGAGGGATTTTCTTGGAGTAAAAACTGGTGTACTAGTAGTGAGGGAGTCGGGGCTACAAAGTCTTGACTATGAAGACTATAGAAGAGACTGTCGAATGCATAAACAGTTGGCTAATGTTGAAGAGGATGTGTAGGGACAGGAGCTGTGGTGGGCTATAGATGTGTGTGCACTACATAATCCAGTCAACTTGTACTGTACAATTTCCTCTTCATTCGAACTATAAGTAAGTTGAAGGGGTGGCAGGAAAGAATTTCCCCGGAGAGGGGATCCTCTCCAATATGTCCTCATCCAGGAGCCGTGTCTGATTTTTTTTGACACACGACGCCTCACGGCGTCCCCGTGGTACGGAAATGGGACTAAGGAGTCTGGGATTTGCATGAGGGAATAATGGGATGGGGGCATGATCCCCCCTGGGAGTGTGGATCGGGGGGATCTAATGAGCTATGGTTGGGAGCATCCACCAACTGCATCGCACCAGAATCTCATCAACTGCTGCAAATGTTTCTTTCATCTACTTCACTACACACACGCATCCCTCCAGTCTTCGTCCCAGCCACGGCAACTAAACACATTTTGTGGAGCAGCAGTAGGGAAGCACTTATCATTCTTTGGACAGAGGCCCGTCTGGAACCCAGCACTCCTCCTCGCATCCCAACCTCCCCAATATCTTATCATCATCAAAATACAAAAAGTTATTCCGTCCAATCACGCTCCTCAGCCCTTCAAAACACCTACCTCACAATTTAAAACAAAGAGGGGAAAAGAGTATCCCCGGCTTTTAAAAGTGTTGTCGGCTCTTTTTGTGAAACCTCCACTCCCGGCCAGCTAATTCCGTCCCATTCCAAAACCTCGGATCCGAAAAACCCACACAAAACTCTCCTGTGCGGAAGAAAGCAGCTTTTAAGGAATTCAAAATGAGACGCAGCAGTCAGGAGCAGCAGAACCAATCTTATCGAAAGATGAGTGCCTCGGAGGCAATCAGGAAGCGAAGCACGGAATATGTAAGGCGAGGAAGTATGGATGTTAGCAAATTGGGATCGGTAATTATTTGCAAATTTATTTACTTTTTTCATCATCCAAACTTTACTTTTACCTCTGATGAGGGAAGGTGTGAACGGGGAATGCTCATAAACAACCCTTGCTTTTTTCAATACATTGCATCAATCACGACATGCATACGTGGGTTCGGATCACGAGGCTCGAGTAGTTTTTTTGTTTTTAATTAGTTCCATGTTGTTTCGGAGGAGTAAACAAGGGCCAGGAATTCCCTCTCCTCATTAATGACTTTATTAATGCTCAATGCATGGGGGCCAGGTATTCTTATTTTGATTACAATCATAATTTGATGAAGCAAAAGTTTATCCGGTGCGCTAAAGGAAAAGAGTAAAAATGTTGCACGGTGTGCATTACATACAAGTAGTATTCACAGTTGTGTATTTATGCATACAAAGTGGCGGAGGAGTGCACCACCGCACCGCGAAGTAGTGTAATTCTCACAGACCGCCGGCCGAGATAAAGAGAACAGCAAAGTAGCCTAATCAAATGTAATTCATTAAAAACCTCACTATGTAAGGTTGGTTGGGTGGTGTGGTCTTGTAACATCCATTCTCTGGCCAAGATCACAGGACGGACCAACAGGACTTGGACTTGTGGGCTTAGGAATGGGGTAGTGTGATCAATAACTAATGAGGGACTCAGGACTCCACTTGTTATGGACTACTTAAAACTAACTAGTCCAATCTGTCCAGTTAAATGTAATTTCATAGTCCTCTCTAATGCGACTCTAGCCTTACCTCTTAATAATTTGGCTAATGACATTACATAAGGATGATACGTTTTAGTCAGCTGAGGGATTCGGATGAGTGTTTTTCAAATGCCATGGGTCAGATATGTAGTAGGGCGGCAGAGGAAGGAATTCGGAGGCGGTGTTCTTTGAGGAATTCTGGAATCCCTAACTACGTCCATGCCCGCATGTGGCTGGAAAAGATGATATGCACGAATGCTTCCTAACTCCATTATTCTGGAAGTATTTACGAACTTTCGATTTGACATTTCACTGAAAAACGACAAGTTCAAATCATAGCCGATAACCTCTGACTCTTGGGAAGATAAGGTTTTGTTTTCGTGGGAACATGTCAACTAGCCTGGGAAGAGACATTTGATATTCGTCAGCAACGTAAGATGTAAATCGATACTAATGGATCTTGAGTCTTGGGGGGTGTCGCACATTGAAGGCAATTTTAACAATATTGAGACCAGTCATCAAACACGTGGAACCTGCCACACTGCGAGCAGGCAAACAGGTGTCCAATAAAATTGTTTGCGTGGCATCCACGGGTCTATTCGACGTATTATACAATGGGCTTGTTCATTTGAGCATGTAATAATGTGTACTAACGCCTGTATTATTATTCGGATTTTAATGTGTTCTTCATTTTATGATTTTCCTCTTAAACGGCTTAAGTGAGAGTATTTCGTCGAGACAACAGTTGAAGTTGTGGCAAAAATTGTACGGAGTAGGGATTCAGTTTTACTTTCAGTAGACAAATACTGGATTGGGTTGGGATGTACACAGAATAATAAGATATGGGTGGTTGACAGGGCTCTCCACTGAATTACGTCATGTATTTCTAAATCGGTAGCAGGGAATTGGATCGTTATCGGTTGCAAATAAATCGAAAAATAATGTAAAGAGACGTCGAGCAGTTCAAAGGCTTCTCAAATAAGTAGATATCGAATTTTATTTATTCCTCCGTCAGTTCTGCCCCACGTGGACTTTGAAAGTCTTTTTATTGACCTTTTAACATTATGTCTTTCCTTGGAGCTGTCTTTCCTTGGAGCTTGTTAGTATCAAGTTTTGCAATTAAATTCTTAGATCAAAACTTGAGTGGAACTGACACAAGTCCACGGAGATTTTGCTAACATTCCGTGAATAACGAACGCTCATTTATTTCCATGAGTCAGAGTTGAAAATCCAGGCCCAATGCGAGAACATGCGATTATAACTTGATTCCATATCAATTTATTCTTGTTGGAACTTGTATAGTAGATGTAAAATCCCGGACAAGAGGGAGGGATCCAATTTGAGTTCATTGAATTCTGACGGCTAGAACTTCGACAGCTCATTCATTATGTGCCAACTCCTTCCCTTGAATTAATTTGAAATGAGTCAGAGCTCAGCTAAGGCAAAGGTGTTGAGGACGCCTGGATCCGATCCTTGTAAATTCCATTCGGACAGGATGTCGTTGGAAATTATAAACTTAAATGGTGGCTGTGCGCCAAGGGAAATTTTCCATACGCACAACTAATTACATTTAACTACACTTGCGAGTGTCATATGTATTGGTAAGATATCAAATCTGATTTACGTATGTACAATCCGATCGTTTGAACTATTCAAATAACCCTTGGTCTGCTCATCTGGCATCCCGAGAGCCCAAGGATTTTCCGTGCAGCTGGAATTCAATTTAAGTTTACTTTTCATAAGCCCAGTTGGACAGATGGGATTGAGTTTTGTCCTTCCAATGTAATTCACGCTCATTAGTTACATGTCACTTCCAATGGGGGAGGGGGGTGGAATTCAGAGCAGGATTCGACTAAATGGGATTTTGTTATTTGAAATGTCAATTTTAATTATGTAATTGCAGAAGCACCTGGTGCCTACTGAGCGATGCGGACCGCTGAGCATCTACATTCAGGTAAACACGCCAAACTGCGTAACTGTTTGTATTTTTAACCTTACAATGGCACGTATACTAATGACCTTCAGTCTGACGGCAAATATATTATTTACATTCCAAGCTCACTTATAAAAAAAATCCTGGTTTAGCAAGTCTGGCGCTATTGTGGCGTTCAATGCCTTTAGTTTTTTGCTTAGGAGGTGTGCTCTGCCTGGAGGGCAGAGCGGGCCATGCTACTGCAAACTAATAGGTTCAATGTAGAAGATCGCCAAGTACACACAAACTTTCAGGCAATGCAGTGCAGCATAGCGCAGTCCAGAAATAACCCAATGTGCATGTTGTGTTGGGTATTTTACCATTTGATAATCGGAAATTAAACTACGTGTTATAGAATAGCATGAGAAAATGTGAAGCTCAAATATTAATGCACGACATGAAATCTTGAAGAGGCAGCTTTCCCACGATATTTTCAATCGAATTCTAACTTCTCTAGCCCGGGTTGGGATTTCAGTCCTGGCAAATGTCCCATGAAGCCAAACAATTCCCTGGCACTTGTTGATTTACAAGGCTATTTGTTTGGCACCTTGGCTGAGAGGATTGAAGCCATAATTGTATGAGAATGAAGATTGATTTGACTTTACATGTTTTGCAGGGTGATCTATCCCAGCAGGACAAAAGAGCTGTTTTCCTGACTGTCCATGATCTTGGATGTAATCGTAAGTGACTAGACTAGTTTTCCAGCTCAGATTGTTTATTCATTCCAGTACGAGTGTGACCGGACAATTCGTAGTCCACAATTCATATCACACCCATGCGATTACGGAGCTTCTCGTAACAAAAATAAAAGTTTCGGTGGAAATGAATAATCGGCTTTATGAGATTTTATAAGAGAATATGTATCATAGTTATAACTAACAAAGCAGTTCAGCTTACAATTAAGTTGAACGGGTTCGTTCATTACCTAGTATATTGCTTTCATATCTGCTTCCATTCAAATCCCACCTTTGTAGTACTTACGATAAAACTTCTCGAAACTTTAAGTTCTAAACATCCACGAATTTCCTGTGCTGTATGGGACCACATTTACAGTTTAAAACATAAACAATGAATTGCACTATTGACCTCACATTTTTGCTGCTACAAACTAACCCTTCGATGGGTTTGCTTCGAATGGTTTGCTATGAATTGCCTGGCACGAATGGCCCGGGAATCCAGTGTCGTCAAATTGTTTATGAAATGAAAAATGGTTAATTTCAAACACAGACACATCTTTCCACGATTTCGTTGAACATCCATGCATGGGTGAAATCAAGGAGCGATCTGTTTTCATTCATGTTGACATACCCGGGCAAGAAGACAATGCACCGGATGTGGCTGAAGAGTAAGTGCATTATAATTTTTTGACGTTATGCTACGGGCAGTTTCTCCGCGTGCAAATACACAGAGAACTTGGTTCAGCTTCATGCAAATTCTAATTGCAATTACGCTGAGTTGAGAAGCTTATTTGCAAAGTCACAAGACTCCACTTGAAGCATTGCGTCATCGCTAAGTTTCAAATAAATTAAAAGTTGGGCTGTTTGTTTACATTATACCATGGGAAGTATCGAGTGTCCAATTTTGTCTGTATTTTGACTGGTAATCCCATATTGCTCTTTCAACTTTCCTTGTCAAGCGCATCATTACTCAAAGTACAAATCAGTTGGTGATACACAAACTAATGTATTCTACTCTTGACGATGCATCAGATTCCATATTTTCTCTGTAAAGGAAAAGAACAAAACGGAATTAAGGAGAAATTTATGAGAATGAATTGAAAGGGAATCTGTTATTCTGATTTCCAGTTTTCAGTTCCCGACAATGCAAATGATCGGAGAAGATTTGGTAACTGTTTTGGATTTTTTGCACATCAAATATGTGATCGGATTGGGTGAAGGAGCTGGAGCAAATATTCTTCTTCGATTCGGGATGGCTCATGCAGCACGATGCTTAGGACTCATCCTGGTTAACGTAACTGCGGGGAAGACATCTGTCATGGACTATTTTAAGGACAAGGTGTCTAACATTACCTTTTTATCTAATTTGCACACTGGATGCTTTACCTCAACCACACATTTCCACCGCATCCGTTTACAAAATTTTATTATTTCCTTCTATTTTTAGTTCATGAACTGGAAGCTGGGCCATGTGGGACACAACCCGACTACAGAGCAATATCTTGTATTTCATAAATTCGGCCATGTAAGTCATACTGATTAATATAATGATTGGAACATCAGGTCATGCAACTTTGCTGCATTTGGCAAACTCTAATATCAGTAAGGTATCTAATATTTTTATTAGCTCACGCAGATTATAACAAAATGATTTTTTTTCCAATTGCGAAGATGTACATTTTGGTTTGACATTAAATAGAGAATTAATAACAGGATACAGGGTCCCGTTCCTATGGTCAATTAAACTGACACTGTCAAGTTTTCCAGTACTACTGTGGTGAAGGTCGAACGCCCAAATATATAATCCATGCAAAATTACGCCATTCCAGAAAGTGCTTTAATAGCGTTATGTGAATATTTAAGTGTTTGACATTCTTTTACCGAAATACTTTTAGCTTACTTAAAAACAAGATTTGGTTTCCGATTGATTGTTACGGTCAAAGTGAAGGGATTATCTAGTGAAAACGCAGGGGGTTTATAAAAAAATGAGAGTTCATGGCTTTCGGAGTTCCATTCTTCTAGCCCGAGGTTGAAAGCTTGCAATGCTGCTTGCAAAAGTACAAGGAACGACATGCGTTGATATTTGAAGGCATTTCAATTTTTGTCAACTGAATAGAGGGAATTGCATGAGACTTTTCATGGTATCAACAAATTGGCTAAACTTTTCTCGTATTCTTCTAACATAAGTAATACTATAATATGCCCAAGGGATTTCTCTAACCTTTTGGTTTCCGATTGATTGTTACGGTCAAAGTGAAGGGATTATCTAGTGAAAACGCAGGGGGTTTATAAAAAAATGAGAGTTCATGGCTTTCGGAGTTCCATTCTTCTAGCCCGTGGTTGAAAGCTTGCAATGCTGCTTGCAAAAGTACAAGGAACAAGACATGCGTTGATATTTGAAGGCATTTCAATTTTTGTCAACTGAATAGAGGGGTTCTTGCATGAGACTTTTCATGGTATCAACAAATTGGCTAAACTTTTCTCGTATTCTTCTAACATAAGTAATACTATAATATGCCCAAGGGATTTCTCTAACCATTACAACGCAGCTTTTGGGAATTTTTTTTACTGAGCTGTAAATTTAATGCTCTGGCTACATTGCTTTGTATTCTGTTTCTGAATATTCATAAGGAATCCCTTCTCCCCGGGAAGTTGACTTGATCTCTTGGACAAAAGCTATATCCACCTAAAATTTACATTTATACTCATTAGTGTAATTTAACCAAGAAATACACAGAATCACTTTCATTTCAATCCGACCAGTACCGTGAAAATTGGCTTACACATGTTTGTTGTTTTTATGTGTCCATGTTGGCATTCGTCACTTTTCAACACAAAGAACATTGAAGAGGTAAAGTTACAAATTTAATAAGTCACATTATATTTTCATTGTATAAACCATTTGTACTGTTCAATTTGCTTTAGATGCGTAAATACATTTTTTATTTTAATATTTTAGATTTTATTTTGTTGCTTGTTTTACTTACATTTTAGTCCATTTAGTTGCTGATTTTTCCACATAACAATTTTTAATCAAATTACATATAGCTCTCCAGTAGAAATACCAATACCAATGCACAATAATATCCTTTTACCTTAGTTTCACAGAACCAAAACGTGTACTTGTTTTGTATGTGTTAAGAACAAGGTTAGCTGCAGACCTTGGCGATTGGAACACTCAGAAAGAGGAACCCAAAAATTTAAACAGAAACAACATGCCCACCACCTTAACACATGGACGAAAGACGAAGACAACCAAATTGAGAAATTAAATTCTTACTGGCTCGTCTCTTATTAATCCTGATAATGTCATTTCCTCCTCGCCTTTCTCTTTGGTTCTAAGCTTTGTTTTATCCTGTTAATCAAAACCCCATTCGCTTATTGCGCTTACAAAACTAATAGAGCTTGCATCGCAGAGGGGAAGGCGGAATAGTACAGGAATAGCATAGCACTTTAGGTGAATGTGAATTCCCTGCTCAACCAACGTAATTGTCTTGGAATCTAATTATTGAAAGAAGCCCTTATTTTGATGAGCAAGGCTTAATAACGAAACAGAAATTAAGGTTAAGACTGAGTTGAGTTGAACTAGGATCGCTTTCAGTTTGAGGCAAGGGGGTTTATTTCAAAGAATAATGGCTTTAAATTTTTACTCTAGCTTAGAATAATTTAATTTAGATAATCTATGGCAGACTTCACCGATTTCAGAATTTGATAAATTTTTGGGCTTATGCAAAACGAAGAGAAGCAGACGGCGAAGGAGGTTTCTTGCCTTAGCTTGATGAATTTACCAAGTGTTATGCAGATAAAGTGTTAATTTATCCAGGGAGCAGTAATTAAGTCCAATAGGGTTTACGGTGCATTAAACTGAGATTGAGTGGCTTGTTGGCTTGCTCGCACCACGTAGCCGTTCTTACCGCCCCGCTTAAGCGTTCAGGCTAGCAAAGTGCTACAGACATTTAATGGCTTCGGGAACGCGTTTAATCGGTGAAGGAATTGCAAAGTAATATTTCCAGTGTGTTAATTTGCACGTTTACATATTTATGAGTTGGGGTTACCTTTGGTTTTAATGATAAACCTAAAAGTGCCCAACCATCTCAACACTACTGGCAGCTCTCTTCCTATTGTCCTCCCCCTTCACCCTCGTGTACGTGTATCCGTTTACCACCAAACGACCTATTTGCGTCGAACTAAACGTGTTTACTTTTACTTACTGACAAGATACGTATAGAATAGCGCATCTTTAGTTTAGAAGTTTAATCTAGAGTAGTACATTAAGTATCCTATTCGCTCATAGTAACGCTCTAACTCATGTCAATGCTGGGGGTTTAAGGAGCCTAGATAACTCAATCAATGTCAATGTTTTCCAGAATTTGATCCAATTCTCACTTTTTAATTTTCCAAAATAGCAACTTAAGGATGACGAACTTTTGAAGGACAGGGAAAAGACGATTCAAGATTACCAATTAAAGCTGCGATCAGCCATTAACGCCAAGAACTTGAAGCTATATGTGGATGCTTTCTTGAAGTCAGCTCAACATGAAATAACTATAATATTGTTTCGAAGTAGTCAAAAACTAAAAGTTCTTTTTTGTTTCTTAGCCGAAAGGACATAACCGGGCTGCTAGAGAAGAACTTGAAGATTGACACACTGCTGTTGGCCGGTACAAAGGGATCATACAAGTACATATGCGTTAACTACTCCGTGGATACGACGTCGGATTAATTTGTTTAAAAAATACTATTATTTTCAAATTAGGAGCACAGTTCAGGGCATTTTGGCTCTTATGGATAAACAAAAGACACAGCTGCTCATGATAGATGATGTCGGCGATGTCATTAATGAAGCCGTGAGTTTTTAAAATATTCTAAACTATTACTGCTCATACGGTTCCTAGCGTAATTAGCGATTGACCAAGCACCGAGCTAAATATTTTTGAATTCAATTTGCAGCCTGACAAAGTTGCACAGAGCATCTTGCTTTTCTGCAAAGGTCAAGGGCTCCTGACCTCAGTCACGATGCCCGGAGTGGAAAGACAAAGAACATTCTCCGGCGGAGCAGACGAGACGCCTGCACAATTGCTCCGACAACGAACAATGAGTCAGTTTTAATTGGCTAATAATTTCTGTAGGTTTCCGTACTATATCACAACTAAACTTATTTTGGCTGCATGCAGGTATGGAGGAGTATGACAAGCCAAACATTCGACGACTCTCCATTACTGCAATCCAGCAGAAGCCAACTGCTGAGTAAACCAAGTAGGTTGAACTATTTCCATTTTATAATTTGAGTGGAACACTTAATTAATCTAACCTTGCAACTTTTTCAGAGGCAGTACAAGGATTTGGAATTGTAAATTAGTTGAATGGATTTTATTAGATTAGTGAACTATTTCCATTTTATAATTTGAGTGGAACACTTAATTAATCTAACCTTGCAACTTTTTCAGAGGCAGTACAAGGATTTGGAATTGTAAATTAGTTGATTGGATTTTATTAGATTAGACCGGAGATAAAAAAATGTGGAGGCAATTTAATACAACATCGCTCGCATATGTGAATAGTATCAATTCAGAGGGGTAGTTTGATACATACTGAGTGTACATTAAGATTAAGGTAGAGTGGTAGCAAACTAGGAAAGAAAATTATTCCAAAAAACTCAAAAATACCAAAAATGGAAAGGAAGGGAAGCGAATTGGTAAGTAAATATAATCTGGTAGGTCATTGAAGATTAGCTACTAAAGTAACTAAAGGGCAAATTGATGGAAGCAAGGTTTGGAATGGATTCCGCAATGCTAACGCTGTAGAATATCTAGGCCACATATATGAATTGAGTAAATCTTCCAAGCAGTACTTTAGTTAGCAAGCAACTCGAATCCAAGACTTATTGTCTATCAAAGTCTGGAGGATTGCGTTTTGTGTTCCCTGACTTAATTAGATTTGGTGCTTTCGTTTCCTTGGATAGTCTTTAAGTTCGTTTTATTAACGATAATTCATTAATTGAGTGTTTTTTAAGTCTAGAAACTTAAGCGGAACATTTTTAAATGCTGTGACCGTACCGTTTATAATGGCAAAATTTTTAGAGTTCCAGTGCCGGCTTCTATATTTGTATAATGCAATTCTCGTTCAGCTAACGTCGTATCTATTCTCTGTAGTCTTGGTGAGAATGAGATGCCGAGTTGCCTATGAAAGATAGACTATGAATTATTGCTTTTTCTTTTATTTATCATTTCTTATGGAAATTTTAACTTTGCTGAAACCGAGTTGGCATTCTTAGACATTTTAAAACGACTTTACCAGTGACTTTTGGCTAGCAATGTAGTCCAAAAATATTAGGTTTAATTGATAAGTCGGAATTTCCTGCTCGGAGCCTTTTCTTGTTTATGACTTTTGTCAATATGGCAAATTAAATTATGAGGTTTGATTCCGGTAACTGCTATTTTCAATAATTTTGGTGTTAAATTCATTGAATAAAAAGTGTGCAAAGCTTTTAAATTGGAGCGCTATGTCGCTGTGTTACAAGTTATTTGAAGGAAATTAGACCATTTGGCATTCAATTAAAATTTCAATGCCCTCCAGAGCAGAGTGCCTTATCATATAGTAAGTTCTACAGAATGACTAACCCTCACCGATTCCAATCATATGATTTTATTATCCAGATAAGTTCCAATTCTGATCCGCATATGATGATTTAGTATTACAACGAATCAAACTTCCAACATTTTGAGGAACCAATGCATATTATTATTATCGTGCATGCATCGCATCGAGGAAATCCAGCTTCACTATTTAGCCAGGTGGCCAATCCATTTGTCGTCCTCCCAAAACATGCAAGTGAAGATGATAGACGGATTGTGCACCATCTTGGCCATTGTTAATGACTGAAAGTATAGACACAAGCATTATAGTTGAATTATACTTGCCATTTACATGCATAACTCAAAGTTGATCAAATTACCGACTCGATATCCTTTGGAAAGTCCTAACTGATCTGCAGCTTTCTTGGCAGTAATCAAAAGATGTCCCAGAAGCTGGCATACATAAGTGTTAAATTGCAAATTTTAAGAATACTGCTAATGCTAGTTATTAAAACCAGTACAAAAATAAAAATAAGTTTTGGTACGTACCTGGGAATCATCATCCGTGGCATCGCTCAACATTGAGATGCGTTTTTTCGGGATAACCAGGAAATGAGTCGGAGCTTGCGGACTCACGTCATGAAAGGCCAAACACTGATCATCCTCACAAATAATTTTCGCTGGAATCGACTTGTCAATAATTTTGCTGAAGATGGTGTCCGCCTGGCTTCCAGCACTCGCACCTTTAGCTTTCTCCACTTCACTTGACATTTTCTGTATTGAGCAAATGACAATAATACATACATATAATATTTAATACTTACATTGAAGATAGTTAAGCACACAATGAATCATTTTCACAATAAATTGAATACAATAAATGAAAGATGGTAACAAAAATTAAGATGGAATTAACCGGCGCCCGGCATGACTTACCCTGATGGGTGCAACACTACAGAACTGCCCAAAATGGGTAGTTGGAATTGGAAGTTTTGGTGACAATACTAACGCACAGGGAATTCTTCCAACTTGTGAGGCAATCGAGTGGAGTCGAGAACTCCACGACATGAAATTTGACACTGTCAGTATAACTTAAACACTACAACCCCAATCTAGTGAGACTTGGCCACTTCTCGACTTAATTGTGGATCTGAAAACTTTAAGATTTCCCACATTGAAGCAATTCGGACTTCAAACGCAAGATTTAACCATCAGAAGCTCTTCAGTGCCCGTGCCCGACCGACCTTACGAACCCCGGACGACCGCGACCAACAAGCGTTTAACGTTGATCATTTCAGGTACTTATTTGTAATGCCAACATAACTGTTCTACAAAAAGAAATCTACAACTTGTGAATTATGTTAATTGGAGGTTTTAAGCGGTAAACTCTCAAAAAGGTCACATTTTGATCACGAACAATAACGCTACGCAAATTTGTTCTTCTGACTTGAAGTCAAATTTGCACATACTGCATGAGAGCCCTTTTCAGATTGATTTGGTAATTAGAAAATGCTCCTTGTTTACTGATCAAAATGCTATTTCTAAATCGTGCCCAGGTCCAAAAACTGTTTCGGAGCAAGTCGGGTTGTTCTTTCTGTCATATGCTTGCCCCGATTCCTTGGAATATCTGAAATGCCGAATCAATGGTATGGATGCGGATGGGGCTACCGAATTCGCACTCATTTCATACATTGATAAAAGAAACCCTTCACAATGTTACTATTAAGTTTATTATCGCTTGGCACAATTAGTTTTGTATTTTTGATTACTGGAATTCTTGTTTTCTCTCGGGTAAATGCATCTTACTTTAACTGTGTTAGCTCGTAAACTAGAATGTTTCAACGACCACAATTTCCACCGTGACTAACTACTTTCGCTTGATTTTTTAATTGTGGAAACAATGTTAATTTAGACCTTAAAACGACGAAGAGGCACTGAGAAGACCCAAGATAACAGATTTTCAGTTGGATTTTTCCATCCCTTTTGTAATGCCGGAAATGGAGAAGATCGGGTCCTGTGGTCCCTAATTAATGTTCTTCAGGGCAGGTATTAAAATCAATTAATAAATTATGTGTAAAACCATTATATTGCATTGTATGCAAAATGTGAGTTACTTTGAACATTTCCACCAGGTACCCAAATTTCCGGTACATCATTTACATTACACTCCGGTAAGTGCCTTACATTTGATTACATTACAAGTCAAGTTCTTGCAGCCAAGGAACCTTGACAACAATAAATTGTTAGTCAATTGTTAGGGGAAAGTTTGTTTACGCATCTTGCTTGCAGCTATGTATGCCAAGTCGATGTTTAGAAAAATGGATTCTATACTAAAAGCAATTTAACCACTTCTATTTGAATTGGGTAAGAAATCAGGCTTTATGGTTCTTTAACGCAGGTTGCATACCAGTGATACTGATCTATCCCCCGAGAAAATTGTAGCATCCGCCAATATGCGATTCAACATTGCACTGAACCCTGCAGTGATTGACTTTGTTTATTTGCACGGGAGCAAGTGGGTCGAGTGCTCGAAACAAGCTTACCTACCACTTGCAGAAGAAATCCTGGGATCTTTATATTTGGGTGTGGAAGCCATCTTGAAATTCGTGCCTGGTAAATATTAACACAACCATTCTTGACTTGCTATTTGATAGAGGTTTACCTAAATACTTTCTTCGTCTATAGATGTGTACATAGACACAGCTGGTTACGCTTTTACGCTGCCTCTTTTCAAATACTGTGGTGGATCTCGCGTGGCCACGTACATCAATTGTCCAAGTATTAACCGAGAAATGCTGCAAAATGCAACATACCAAACGGAGTCTTATAATTCCTATCATACATCCGTCAGTCCGATCTTTTCCATACTAAAACTTTTGTATTTTAAAATATTCGCTAAATTTTATGCATGGGCTGGGAGATGTAGTGATATTGTCATGGCCAATTCAACTTGGACCGAAGATCAAATTAATTATTTGTGGGCTTGTCCCTCGAAAACATACAAAATATATCCTCCATGCTGCGTTGAGGACTTGTGCACAATACCAATTCATGAAGAATTTGGCAAGCGAATGTTCAAATTGGTTTCTGTAGCCCCATTTAGACCAGGTAAGCTACTCTTATTTAAAAGATATCTTATTTCAGTTATCACTGAACAACTTTTTCACTCCAGAGAAGGATCATCCTCTACAAATTAGAACACTGTTCCAACTTCGGCAGTTATTGCCTGAGGATTTGTGGGACAAGATTCACCTTACTCTGATTGGAAGCTGCAGAACTTTAGAGGACAGTTTGAGAGTCAAGGACATGCAAGATCTATGCAAGCATTTGTCAGTAGAAGAGAATGTGGTATTCAGAACAAACATTTCGTATGCAGATATGAAAGAGGAGTTGGCTGAGAGCATGATTGGATTGCATTCAAGGTGGAATGAGCCTTTTGGAATGAGTAAGTTCCCTTCAATTAAATCACTCCACAATTTTCCTATTTGATCTGATCATATAACTAACTAATACCACAGGCATAGTAGAAAGTATGGCGGCCGGAGTCATAATGGTTGCGAATAAATCTGGCGGTCCAAAAGCCGACATTATTATGCAGTACGATGGATTTCGCAACGGATTTCTGGCAAATGATGAATTGGAGTACGCAGAGGCTGTACGTGATATTATACTGATGGGCCCTCAAGCGAGGTCTGTTATTAGACATCAAGCACGCGCTTCAGTTATGCACTTCTCGGAATCTCAATTTAAAAGTACAACTCTTGAAGCTGTTGGGTCTTTATTCTGCTAAGGAATAAAGAATAAATTTTAATTCTTGACACATGAAAATTTGAATTGAACAGTTATTATTAGTCATTTGAAACATGTGTTAAAATAAGTGCATTGTGCATCTTTTCTAACATACAGTAAATTCACTTCATAGTTTGGTGCCACATTTTAAGTACACACGACTTGTGTTTGTATCTGGACACTGACACTCAAGTGCCAAACTCTACATACTGGCAAATAAATGCAAATACTGGATTCCTCCTACATATGAACAACATTTACCTTAACTAATATGAGCAGACAAAACCCACAGTTTGGGGAACCCAATTTTAATGATAAGGGTGCAAAATTCAAATATGGAGATAAATGCATGAAAAAAAAGAACCTGAATAGCATGATTACAAAAAATTGTAGTCAGCTTTCGAAGCGATGTAGCTATTTGAAATTTTCAACTGTTCTAAGCGTTCGGCATCAGAAATAATATCCATTTTATCAAACCACAAAACGAGTCTATCTTTGACTGTGTTCCAGTAAGGCTTACGAATTGTATCCAACGAATCCGCCAGCTGGTTGCAAATCTGCGGAACATAAATTGAAGTTTTATTAATTAATTAGAGCCGGATTTTAACGTCTAAAAAGTTTGCTTAATCATACCTTAAGGGCTTGGTAGTATGACTCCTTTTTATCTTTCCCAGCCTTCAAACGCGCATCGTACAAATCAATTAAGAATCCAAGCATAGGAACGCTGCTTGATCCACTCTTGTGCAAGGCAATACATCGATCATACAAAGAATCACAATTTGCTAGCGTAACTTGAGGTACCAGCAAAAATAATCTAAGGAATATTATTATATATAATTAAATGTAAACCAAATTCAAGACCGACGACAAGAGCTAGGAGGAAAAGACTGACTCTAACTCACCCTTGCAGGTAGCTCCAAGGACTTTCGTTGGACGGTGCCAGCATAATTTTATCCCAGGTGTAATCAATTTCGTCATTTACTAGTTCCCTTGTTTTGAGGGGGTACCAGTTTGATATAACAAAATATCTTTGATTCCATGCGGAATTGTTTCGTACATCATCTTCAAGAAGAAAATTTACGAATCTGAGCTCATCGTTGTAAGTCCTGAAAACCAGAGAGTATTTATTTAGTGCATTCTGACTCCGAACAAAAAAAACAATAATGTCGAATCATACTTGAATAAACTGATTATCCATTGTCTGTGTTGCCACACATGGTAATTTTTTGCATCGATGGAAATCAGTCTCTCTGTTAAGTTGAGCTCTTGTAGTTGAAGAGAAGCGAGGTCAGGTGTAATAGCTAAGGACGTTCCGACTTGGTCCTCTTTGAGACCCGCGGCCCAAGAGACTATGCTTTTTCGATGGTGCCAAACTTGGTAATTCTTTTGGTTCTGGTCTATCATATCTTGGCAAAATTTGAATTCTAACGCAAATTCTTGGCTTACTCCATCTTTTCCAACTACACATGGTATATTCAGCGCTTGAAGAACATCTCGCCTGTAAGAAAATTGTCTTTATTCCCGAATTTGTAAGAAAAAAACCTTCCTAGCATATTTCCCCACCTGTACTGCCACACGCTGTAATTTGCGGCATTCAACTTCAAAGCATCTGCAGTGAGCTGGAGAACTCTGCTGGACTTTTCTTCCTTTAAGACAACCGCACGAAAGTAATCGAAGACATCACGAACTGAAAATAAAAATGAAAGAATAATTATTAGCTTCCTTGTGTATTTCAATTAACATGGCATCAACTAATGTGTTGAATAAAGCAAATCCAATTTAATAGTGTTGAAAGTTTAAATGTTTACATTTATCTGAGTACGCGATGGACACAACGGAATCTTCTCCTTCATCCTGTTCCACTGGAGTTATATCTTTCCAGTCCTCACGATCACGATAGTGTACAAAATACTCATCCTCTTCAATATCCATTCTCCAAAAACTATCCGATTTCAATCCTTGTTTCTTCCCTGGACAGGGCAGCGGTCAGGATGCTCAAGTGTTGGCTGAACTCATGTAACCATCAAACTAGTTGACAATCACACTTCATTCACGTGGAACGTGACTTTTCCTAGAAAAAAACACGTTTCACGGGATGATGACTCACTTCCTGAGCTGGACCGCGTCAAATCTGTGGTTTAGTAATTAATTGCCCTCTTAAATGTTTAATTAAGAGATCAAATCCTACCCCTAAGGTGCACGGATGCTTTCCGGACTGTACTGAGGGACGGAATTAAATACAATATAACAGTTACAGTGTGGGGAAAAGGTGAGCTCCGTCAAGTCCAGAATATTTTGTAGAAAAAACAAGTTTTGTTTGAGTAGTGGATTTGAATTGTGGCTCCGTAGAGGAGTACCCAGTACCCGGGCATGTATCCTTGCCGCACTTACTTAATGCTTTCCATGCAAATGCATGCCGGCACGGCGCCGAGCCCAAGGAAGGAACAAACGACGACAAAACGTAAATGGAAATTTACACGGATTTGGCTTCCAACGCCAAATATGACCCTGACAATTCGAATACCAAGTCATACCCGCATTGGCGGGTGATCTTTGCATTTAAGGAGTCTCGTGGGATGTTATTCACTTGTTAATAATGATTGATCAGGGGATCGCCATATTTTCTTCCGCAAATCATGGAAGAAACTACAAGAGGACTTCACTCAGACTCATTGACAAAAACTAATACAAGTTTTCAGAAAAGTTATTCAAAACACATCGTCCTTTCAAGGCGTCGAATACCAACTTCATGCGCCCCTCGCAATGAATGTAAGTACAAAATTTTCGATTTTTAATCTAATGCTGTTTTGTTACACCTAATCCAGTGGATTCACTTAAGTGAACATTGATTCCCATTGTCGACAAGCTAGGCTTGCCTTGAAATTACCTTAAACTTAAGAAATCACTTTTACCGCAGCCGGATGTAGTCTCCAAAACTTAATAAAACATGTCTGCCTTCCTTAATGGGATCTTATGAACCAACCCTTTTTTTGATTCTTGATGTCACTGGTGTTAGCTCTTTAATTTTTATGGTAAAATAATTATAAGTGAATCCGTGTGCATGACGTAATCCTAATTTCCAACTGCAAAATTGAAACAACGTAGTTAAAATATTTCTGAAGTTCATTGTATCCGTCAACCCTTATTAATCACAATTGCAATCAAGGCGGATAAACAAATAAGATACATGAGCGAAGGTGTTGCTAGAGTTCCTTCCTTGCAATTCTGGAAGATCAATTCCAGAGAATAAATTTTGTTTATGCTAAATATTTATTGTATTTTATGAAACAGATCATCACAATGTAACCGATGCTGAACTCAAGCAGTGGGGTTCTGTTTCTCGCTACGAAGTAACCGTCGTCCAAGATGTAGACGAATCTGAAAGAGAGTTGAAAACACCAGGTGTTAAGTACGCTGACACCAGGATTGGTCAAACAGTCATTATGACAGGAAGTGAACCAAGGATACATCCAGATTTTGTTGGAAGCAAGATCTTTGCAATTCCATTAGTACCCTTTAGTGAGGACAATCCTAATCCCTTATACCACTTTGCAAAAGTTGAAGACGACAAGTTGAAGGTGCGGACGACGGTGCCTTTATTAAAATGTAAGCAGTTCTAGTGCTTATTATGTAATTTTATTCCGGTTTACTATGTCACAATTTACTATCACTTACTTATAAACATCTTTTAAAATGTTCAATGTCTCGTTTCTAGACTTAGTAAATGTCATCCGCGCGGAGAATGTTTGACGAGCATGTGTAATTTTATTTGCAGTAGCAGAGGAGACTGCGTTTGCCTGCAAGCGGAAGCAGACTCTAGAAGAATTTGTGAAAAAAGAACCCGAAAACACTAAGCCAGAATCAACCAGAAGTATCGAACTAGAGCCTGTTCTATTCACTGTTTTACCAAATGACTTTTTTGATGATATAGACGCTGAGGACATTCAAAAAACTTCTTTTACATCATTAGTGGATGGTAAGTTGTAACTTCTAAGAAAATTGTGCTGCACTTGTACACCGTCTGATATTCTGCTGCTCTACTCTTGATTATAATAATTGCTGCTTGTCAATTAGTCGGGAATATTTGAATTTGAACTGATGTCTTGTAAACAAAAAACAAGATAATTATAGTTTTTTGCAAGTACATATTTATCATATATTTAGTTTTATATTTTATATATTATATATTAGTTTACTTGTATAGTTACCCTCTCCTCACTTATCGTTCTACAAATAAATTAGTGTCCCTGTAGTATCCTGCAAGGGAGGCTTGATTCTCTCTTGCATCCGTTGAATCTCCTCTGATTGCAAATTCAAAGGACAAGCACTTAAGCTCAGGCTCATAGTAATGGTTATCTTGCTTTTATATTTCAGCTATCAATGCAGACTTCATACCTGCAGATTCAGACGGCTTTCTGAACAGGTTACTGGGAAATTCAGAAAAACCGACGCAACATGATGCCAAGCTGTAACACACTCAATTCGAAATCCGGTCATAAGTACTATTCATCATGGATTTGAGGCATGTGTAGTGTAGTGTAGATTGATTAGGATTGAAATACAATGATGTTTTTAAATTAACTGTAGTATAATTTTTTACTTAATTGGCATGAACTTTTTCTAAGCCATATGCTTAAAATGTCAGACAAGGTTCCGTTTCAAAAATACGTTTAAAATATACAAAGACAACGCAAAACCAGACTATTGCAATCTGCAGCAGTACAATTACGCTAGCAAATACAGTTCAGTAGGCGAAAAGTTGACAACTGTGGTTCATATGTGGCGTTGGAAATAGGCTTGGAGGAGAACGTGAATCCAGGAAAGGCAACAACTACGATGCTCCCGGGTTGCCGGCCTTTTGCTAAACCCGAAGTTTAGGTTAGTTTTTTGTTTTGCAGATTTCCAGTTAATTGTGGATTGGAAGTTATTTAGTAGATAATTTAGAATTTGTTAGTTGTGCATTTAGAATTTTGTAGCTGTGGCTTTCAAGCTAATTATTGTAGATTTCACGTGTTTAAGTTGCGGTATNTTTTGTTTTGCAGATTTTCAGTTAATTGTGGATTGGAAGTTATTTAGTAGATAATTTGGAATTTGTTAGTTGTGCATTTAGAATTTTGTAGCTGTGGCTTTCAAGCTAATTATTGTAGATTTCACGTGTTTAAGTTGCGGTATTAAAGTTTTTTTTTAGTTGTTGGTTAAAAATTCTTTAGTTGTGGATTTGAAAAAAAAATGAAAACTAGGATGGGGGGGGGGGGGGCATTAGACTGGATCAGTAGCTTGGGTTGTAGTGTTTGGGAGTAAATCTAATCTAAGGAGGGGAGAGAAGAAAGGGCAGGGTGTCAGAGTAATGTGAGGCCAGGATTTAATGGATATGAAAAGAAGGAAATAATTAGAGAGGAATGCGATAAAATGTTGGAGAGTGGAGGTTGTATTTCAGTAATGGGATTGAAATGTGGCGTGCGGATATTGAGGCATGGGTTGTGTTTCCCCTAATTACGACGAGATTTGTACGGAGAGAAAGAGTTCCTCCGGGAGAAGCTCATTTTCGCACGATTCCATCTTGGTTCTGGTTCCTCCAACATGAAGGCCCGTCTTTGAAAATAGTAATTTGTCTGCAATTTGGTTGTGAAGTGGAGAGACGGGAAAAGGGGAAGGGATCGGATGACTCCTGAGTTTAGAAGACAAATCTGTGTTCATGTCTTTAGGAGGGAGTTGCCATTAGATGAGATGAGTTTCCTTGGAAGCGAGGTGACGGGAGCACTTGAGACGAGAGTAATTATGGGAAATGAAGATTCGTTTCGTTGTGGGGCGTGAAAAGAAGTACATCTAATAAAGCGCAAAATGTTGTGTAGAAAGACGAGGCTGGAGGGGAAGAGGAAAAATTGCTATTTCAAGCATGTAATAAGGACTCTGTCTAATTCCGACTGCAGGAAATTAAGTTTGTGAATTGTGCATATCTAATTTTAGAGTTTGGAAGTTGGGATGAGCTCAAGAAAGTTTTTTTCGAGAAAAAATAATAGTAATAAAAGGCAAATAGCTCTACTAATCATCTGTGGTGTGTGGAGACTGGGAGGAAGATGAGCTTGTGTCTCGATTTCACCACCCGACCGCATTCTGCTCTCCTTGAGGTAATTAATTCTCCTTCACTAAGTAATTGAACTCGGAGTGACAAGCTGGTGAGAGACGAGGATGAGTATAGGAAAAATATACGGGCTCCGACTCCGAATGATACCTCTGACTTTTCCTTGGAGAGCAATTCTGCGCGGAAAACAACTCTGACATTTTAATTAGAAACAAATGCTTGTGGTTGAGCTGATGTCAATCACTTCTTTCACAGCTTCGCATTCCATTTCCCTGGGCCATTCCTTGAGTATTTTGGATGGTATACATCAACATCGACATCAATGGAGGAACTGGAGCTACCTGCTCCCCAACCATGCAGACCTCCGACAGGAGTATTTATAGGAAAATAAGTACGTCTATTAGAAAGCGATCCTCCAAAGCGAATAATCCGGGTATTATGTTGGAGAACGCACATCAACCCGACATCGCTCCCTTGTCCAATTCCCATTCTATTTATCCCAAAATGACTTTATTCCACGGATGAGCGCCTTCTCTCCTTCATCCCCCGCCCTAATCGCTTTCTCTCTTTCACTCGAGAAAAATCGCCATTTCCAACTGAATAGGAAAACGTTCCGTTAAATTTTACGCGAATTAGAGGCCAATAGAGCCTAAACTCGCCTATTTGCATCTCAATCATCTTCCATTAATTGGATTTCGATCCGAAGTGTTGGGTGCACGCGACCCTTGCCCCGCTCTCCAGTTCACAGGCCCAACGAACCGAAGCCGGCTTTCTCCTCCCGGACCCATCCGTCCATGGACCAAGTACATTAGCATAAGTTTGTTTGAGTGACCCAGGTCCAGGGCACTTTGGTTCCCAACAAGTCAGGGAAGGGCCCGGAGGAAGACGAGGTTGAAAAGGGAGTGGGTTGTGGAAGGAAGGTCTATGGAGAATAATTGGATACGAGTGGAGTAGGTCGGTCCTGGGAGGAACGCATGGCAGAGTCGGGACCTGGCGTTGGGTTGGCGGACCGGGTTTCAGGAATCTCCTCCTATCCTCCACACCGGATTCAATGGGGAACAAAAACTTCTCCCGAAAAAAGAAAGTCACAAAAATTAGAGCTTCTACCCGGTCCCTGCCTCCTCTATTACATGCCGACTGACTGGAGGGAGCACCATAATCCCGCGCAATGCCCCCCACATTCCATGATCATCCACTCCAACAACCATATTCACACCAAACACTCTTCCTTGTCATCCTCCGACTTCCTACGACTTCGTCTCTTCTGTCAAAACCAATCATCTGTCCAACCACGACCCGGTTTCTAAATCCCGCGTCCACATCCACATCAAAAACCGCCCGGTTCCACTCAGCTTCTTCATTCAGTCGCTGGGACTGCGTCTCCTCAAGTTGAAGTTAAGTTTTAAATTCTTTTTGAAATTTATACATACATCCACGTCGTTCTCCCTACCACCGAATGGATCGTGGGGCTAGTGACTGCCCAGTTGAAGAAGACAGTGAGAAAAATACTACTTGTGCCATGACTTTGGAGGACAGTGCAGAACTTTGTTCAACGGTCGAGTTGAGTAGACCGGTTGACCTCAGCAATAACAACAGCGCGGCCCTTAATAATAACAATCATGAGCAGAGTCACCCCATTCATTCAGAAGTTAGAAAACTTTCATTCTCAGTGGAAAATATTTTGGATCCTAATAAATTCACAGGGAAAACTCCGTTATTTCCATCCGGGTCCAAAAATCTCTTCTCAACACATTTACCGAGTCACCCGACGTCAAACTTTAGATTCGCGTTCAAAGACATTCACGGTAATGAAACTTATATTTTTCTTTTATCATTATAGTTTATATTTTATTGATTTCATCATTTCAATCAATCCATGTTTTATTGGGATTGGAAAAAGGTTTAGTTTTCCTCTTAAAGTAAATAGAAAGGTGGTTGATACAAGCTTTATAGGCTACGTAGACGGGCAAAATAAAAAACGTTGAACATAAAAGAATATTACGGACAAGAATGGATTCGATCTAATGTAATATAATAGGGATCGTCACTCTATTTGACTTTCCTCGTGTACACATCCATGATGTTAACTTTTTGTAAATCAGAATGAATGGAACATCCGTCGATGTTGGGCCCTTGAAAGGTCTTAAAAATTCCTGGATGGGAAAAGTGCTCCCCGTTTAACTTTCACATCCACGTTCCCTTGAAAAATGAGACTCCTGCTCTTCACTGCTTTAAATAAAATTAACAAAGGAAACGGGAGTGAGAAGCAAACAAAATTTTCCTTGATTGCTTTTCAGGAAGAGATGGGATGCTCTTGAATATCGTCCCTACGGACTTCACCCAATCCCCCCCTTTTCCAATCGTTTTTAAACTTCAGACTTTTTTTTACAGATGCGGACCCTGATTCCACGACGACGACACCTCCGAACTCTGACCTTCTCACTTCTCCTGGTGAAGCAAGTTACGGGGATGACGATGAGACCTCTTGTGATCTTCTTTTAGATGATGAACAATTTCGGGATTCATCCGAGTCCATCATGGGTGATGATCCACTTTCGAATGATAAAATTGACTCAAAAGGACGCAAGAAATCTTCAAAAACATCATCAAATAGTGACACCAAATCAGGTTGGTTACTGCTTTTTTATTACACTAACTTCTGCAATGAACTACAGCAGCGCGAATGAAAGTGTTGACAAAAATTATAGATAAGCAAGGTAATTAAAAATGAGAAACTAATGTGAGAACTACTACAACGTGCATTTACTTATGCAATGCACTGTCATAAAATTATGTAAACATTACAAGCATTCAAATTTAAAGTACAGTTTAGTGGATGAAGGAAAGGATCCTGACAGTTTTAATGTGTTGTCATTAGGTAAATGGGAGACACGATTTTAGTCTTTTTGGAAGATCAGGCTGACTGCTCTTCTGCATTTGAGTACTCGGCCATACAAATGGGATTGTTATTGCTTGTAAACTTGGGGAGAGTGACTGAAATCACTTGATGGGTTTATTTTTATAGACTGTAAAGGCGACGTAAGTTATTTTTGATGTTGGGCTTTGAAGGAACTGTAGCAAGTTTACAAATTATTCTTGTCATGTTTGAAATGTTTTCTTATTGCCTTCGGGGAATAGGCAGCTTATAAATCCCAAGTTTAGTCACAATGCGTCAGTATGCGGCGGTTTTCCCTGAAAACTTTACAAACCAGGACACACATCTCTCAATCTTGTCTTATAGGCAGGCATCATTCGTGGCTCCTTTTTTTGACAGGAATAGGTAAATTCAGAAACTAGATTACAAGCCAAATTTAAATGAAAACTGCAAGTATCGTGTTATTTCGTGACTTAACTTTGTTTAAAATGATTTTCCGAAGCCCATACTTTCTCAAAGCACGACAGGAAATTTTTAAACCGATTTAAATTGTGCATTTGGTGTTTCTTAAAAATCATGTTAGGAATTACATAGAATGGAAAGTAAAGGTCAGTCTTAAGTCTAGCCGCACTTCAAATCATAAAATATGCAGGGAGTGACTTCCAGAGTTGTACGATGTTACATTTAACGGTTAATTACCGTGTAATACAAGTGGAGGAAGTGTACACGTGAGTTAAGGATATTATTAAGTACAGAAAGCGGTGAATTGGATGGACGGGACTCCCACAGGAGATTCTTACGCCAGTCAAAACAGAGTCTGCTGAGCAGAAGACCTCGGCGTTGTTATTTTAGTGCGCAGGAGAAACTAACTCTTCTGTTGAAGATCTGATGAAAGAAGGGGAAATAACATTATCTTGGGTTGACTGACGGTGCTAACGCAATTCACGGCTTCAATCCTTTAGATTTTTAATCACTCCGCCATTCAAGAAATTAAAGTTAACTTTTAGAAAATATAAATTTTTAGAATTTGGATGCGGCAAATCATGGCGTGTATGAAATGAAATTATTGCCTGAACCATTTTCCGTGCTAGAGAACTCCCCTGAAGTAAAATCCGTGGTAAAATAGGTTTTATGCACATTATCCCCTTAAACAGCGTAATTTCCGAGGAAGGCGACCACATGGGCACAGCCAAGTAATTCTTTTCCCCTTGGAAGTGAAAGGGGTTGAAAAAGTGAATGGGTTGGTCTTGGTGGCAGGAAATAGTGGTCAATATTAAGGAGCAAGGAATGAGGGTGGTTCCAATTTCACACACTCTGCTTTCTCTAATTTACTCCACCCATTCAGTGTGGAAGGGCATAGTTTTCATAAATCATCTGTCAATTTTATTCATGGAGTTTATCCGCTCGATAAGTCCCTTGACAAGGAGTTGATCTATGTTGTTAACCGAAAATCCTATCTTTTATTAACGCAATAAAACTCACTTTATTCTCTAACCCTTATTAGCCACTACAGAAACACAAAGTGCTTCAGAGAACGGAGGAGGGTCATGGAGGCTCACAGAATCATTAATTTGAAATAAATCGTGATTGAGGACAGTAGTAATAGAATTGCTCTTTTACTGAGTTAGGGCTGCTCTGAATGCTCGATTATATTTAACTCTAGAATTTTCTTTGTTGGAGGAACCGAGGTTTTCGCTCAACTGAGCATGCTGGCTAATGCATTCTTAATCATTTTTGGAACCTAGTAAAAACATGCTTAAAATTTTGTATCTTTAGTCCAAAACAAAAGTATTATTGAAAAATGCTATTGAATGTGGTGTGTTTGCTTTTTCTATTCTGCTGGCATCAAATAAAATAAACGTATTTATTGACTGGTTAATTGACTCTATCTTTGAAACTATCAAATATATGTTCATCGGATTTATGAGCTATACAAACTCAATTTACAGTCAGTTGTAGAAACCTACCCTTCAAAGGTTTATTACCACGTATATAATCATATTAAATTTAACAAGTTTCACGATCATTTTGCGTTGCTAAACGCCAGGCCAGCAGTGCTGATCGAGTGGGATCAAACACGATCAAACTACAAGCGTTCTTTTAAGAATTAGTGCTTAGTTTTTATTAGCCGCTTAAGTCTTTTTAATATAAAATATAAATTAATTAAAATCGCTGTTTAGTACTACCTTGGCTCGGCTAATGATAAAAATGATAAAATGATAATGATGGAAAGTGAAAGGTTTAAGTGTTAGATTAACTCAGTTTAGCATATAAATTCAGGAGCAATAATTTTGAACACTAATGTTTTGGTCTGAAATTGTGCTTTATTCAACTGTAACCGCTTCTAGCTTTCTCTTTATTCACATCAACTCCATAACGGCGCAAACCTTTCAGGTTAATAAAAGACTAATTAGCAAATTTCAACACAATTCTTACTTGTGATTGTGATTTCCGTCATTCACTAATTGTTTCTGGAAGTATGGGCTGACATCGAGACTTGTTGCCAATTTAAACAAAACTAACACAGACATTTTAATTTTGTTCGCAGACTTCTCAGTTTTCTTTGCAGAAGTTGAATTGTGAGTAAAAGTTGTACGCGAGACTAATCTAATAACAGAACAGATATATGCGATGTCTTCTAATTTACTATTCATGAATGAGGGGGTTCAAAACGATGAGGATTGAGAGGAGACTTTTAGTAATGAGTGGGACTTGAGTGAAGTGAGATTTTATTTGCCAACAGATTAATAAAATCCTCCTCATTATACTCACTGCCCTTGCCAGGGAAATCCGATCCAGACGTCAAATTAAAAGTTGAATCCCAACTACATGATACAATCCTATTTTCACGAGTTTTCAAACATTGCGTCACGGGAGTATGACAAAATACTTACAAATAGTTGGATAGCAAATTAGTAGTCATTAGTTTGGATGACTGCACATTTTAACATTCCTCTTGAACGCAGAGATTTTTACAAAATGAGAATAATCCTTGAAGGCGTGGGCTACAAGCCAATTGTGTGATAAAGATAAACTTTCACGACAACCTCCAGTCTGCATGGATGTTGGCCTATTCAAATCAATAGCATTTGCATTTAGCAATCTCCCATTGGAGATAGGAAAGGAATTCAATTAACTCTTTCTCTGAGCTTAATTCACGGACTCATTCAAACAAAAATAGGCGACACCTTGGGTTCGGGTTAACTACACACGTCGCCGGCGAATTGAGTCTCGGAGTTTGTAAACCTGTTGTTGTTCATAGTATAAATAGTTTTAATGATCCATGACACGGGGATTCATTCATTCCTCTGTGTTGGCACGGAAATATGAGCTCAAAGGGCTCCTGGGTGAAAGTGGGAAGGAATGAGTGGAAATCAGGTGCTGGCAATTACGGATTAACGAGAGCACAACCACTTTGTTTTCCGTCTGTCTAGTGTAGCTGTATCCAATGTCTATCTAGAATCCCCGCTCTGCGTAGTATTATTGTGGGAACTGTGATAACATTTTTATGCGAAAGGCTGTGGTGCTCAAGTCCACAATTTTTAAAACTACAAATTCTACTAAAATTTACGACTTTCTAAAATTACAATGTTGATTTTACTATAAACACAAGCAAGTTCGTAAAATTGTTCCATGGAATTCATGCGGAATAATATTTAGCTTGCCGTCGGTTTGTATTTATTTGCGAAGTGATTTGTTTTTGTTTATTTAGTGTACGTAAAACCGTGTCTGCTTTGCCGTCGTTTGATATGTTATTTTGTTTGATTGATTAGGTAAACCACGGCGAGCCCGGACAGCATTTACATATGAGCAACTCGTGGCCCTTGAGAATAAGTTCAAGACGACTCGCTATTTGTCAGTGTGTGAAAGACTCAATTTGGCTCTCTCTTTGTCACTGACGGAGACCCAAGTCAAGATCTGGTTTCAAAATCGTCGTACAAAGTGGAAAAAGCAGAATCCAGGGATGGACGTGAATAGTCCTCCAGTGCCCACACCGAATTCCGGTGGTTTGGGCTCCTTCGGATCCGCAAATTCACACTACTCAACAGCCACGCATCATCTCCTCTACCCACATATGACCGCGTACTTGACTGGGGGCAGCGTTTCCGGAAGTGTGACCCTGGGGTCAAATCCAGGTCCCTTACTTTCTTACCACGGTGGAGCCCAGCCGAACTCCTTCTCCTCAACGTATTTCTCTCATTTAAGTCACAACTCTTAGGTGTTTTGCATTCAAAATTGTAATGGCTTTTGTTTGGAATTGACTGGATTAATTTGAACTCCCCTTTGATTCTCTAGCCCATCCCAGCAAGCAAAAGAACAGGACTAACTACATATTATATTTTTAATTGCCTTGTACTACATCATAGGACATAATATATGTACAGAATAAATTATGACCTGCCATCCAAATGTGTTGGGAGGATCCGTGAAAATCCGTCGCTCCCCAACGTGTGCATTTACTACTTCATCCGAATGTCATGTTTTCGGGCTTGTTTCTCGGGGCACAAGCGCATTATAAGGATTTGGAAGGGAGTTTTTGCTACGCTTTGGAGGGTGACTCTCCTTTCCTTCCTATTTTATAGACCCTCCTCCCTTTACTTTCCCAAAAAGGAATCGATCTCCCTCAAAACCACCCACCAGGGTTAATTCTAAAATCACTTCTCTCATAAATCAATTCCCCTTTTACCTTCCTACATACATCCCATCCAATAATTGAGAGCAATCCAATATTCAATAACAGGATTCCGCTGCATCCACCACTCTGATTGTAGATTTTCTACTTGTTGAGTTTAGTTCATAATTGTACGTACACAAACATGACTTTTTCGTTTAGGGTCGTCCGGGAACTGACAGTGAAGGATCCAGTTTTTCTGGAGGGTGATGGAGAAAACATCTGCGGAGAAAACGATGGAAATGTAGTACAACGTGTTCCGTCGACCAATAAATTGGTGGGGTCGCCCTGGGTATTTTCAATGTGTCCTTCATGGACAAGGAATACACACTTCCGATCCCCCTCCATGTCCAAATCAGGGGAACAAGGACACCAAGTATTACCGTAGGTGCTCATTTTATAAACAGTGATCCGGGAAATCAAACTCCTCACGGAGGGTGCACATCAACTCCCAGCAGACGATTTAAAATAAATTATCTCTCATTCCCTCCAATTAAATCAGGAGGAAGGATCTACCAAACAGATGACCGGAACAAAACTACCCAGTCTGGAATACTGCGTGCAACGTGCACAATGCATGGTAGTATGACGTCACGCGTAATTAGGGAACTGAATATGATAGTTTGTTAAATGAGTTGAAAAATCATTTTAAATGTAAATAATTACGCAACAAGCCAGAACAGTTCAATAACTACATTTTATTTATTAGCCTCTGTGCAAATTGTCATCCATCCATTTCGCGCTATTGTATGAGATTTTAGCTGCAGGTTTTCTGGAGTAATTATAAGTATTCGAATTTGAATTAAACTCCAAGATGTCACCAACTTAACAAGACAACACAAAGCCAGCTGACTTAAACGAAAAAATTGAAATGCATAAATCCCTGCAATAATCATTTAATATTTTATTTGCCTTTACGATTAGGCTTTAATCTAAATCTACATCAAACTTAATCATACCTGACCCGAATGAACTTCCCCATTCCACTCATATTAGTGTAAATCCCTACAATAATCATTTAATATTTTATTTGCCTTTACGATTAGGCTTTAATCTAAATCTACATCAAACTTAATCATACCTGACCCGAATGAACTTCCCCATTCCACTCATATTAGTGAATGAAAACCCCAAATATACAAAACCACAAAAACCTGAACGTGCAGCTCGCCGCAAAAGGATTTCCACTATTGACTTGGTAGCCATTCAAAAAAGTCACCTTTCTCAGGAGCAACCACCAGGAATCGTTTTCATCCATTTACTCACAGAGCCCCAAAGGAGCATGTTTACCGGATAAATAGGGTTGAGCAGGATTGGGACTTCGTTCAAGCCCAAGACACACCCAAGACTATATTTGTTTGAGGCAAGGCAGAATAAAAATACGAAGGTAGTAAGTAGAAACCCGCCATTCCTTCCTTCCCCGAACTCACACATTTCTTGAGCGGAGAATAATAATAATAAAAAAAAAGTTAGTCCTGCCACCCGTACGTACGTACGTCCTTTAAGTTGAATGCAGGGGAGTCACTTTTAGCCTTTAGAAACTCAGTCATGAGAAATCATCAACCCTGACAGACATGGAAACGGGATGTGGAGGTGAAGAATTTTTTTCACGTAACGTATGTACGTACATTACATAAGTAAGTAAGCACGCTTCGCTTCCGTGTGTTAAAACTTGATGCTTCCCCCACGAACGATACATACATACGGACGGATCCTCCTGAATAGAAATAATACGAACAGAACTAAGAATGAGATGACACATTTTTGCTCGTTAAATTCTCACGGGGGACTGGGGGCTGGAAGAAACGGGGAAAACAGAAGTGGGAGAGCCACTCAAATGGAAGCCAAGCCCATTTCAATTGAAGCGGAACAAATGCACACCTAATTAGTGCGCCCCAGGTAGCTCATAATCACCAACCCAACTCACCTGTCCCTCCATTGTCACTCGCTCAGCCTTTACTTAAACTTTTCCCGGGCTTTTCTTCCCGGGAAAGTGGCCTGGCTTTCTTAGGAGTGGTTGGAAAGGGCCTGGAGTCCTTCCAGGATGTTCCTAGCCATTGAATGGGTTCCTCAAGTCCTCCCATTCAGATGATCCAACATAATGGGCAGTTGGGACTGACGCGGCGGAGCGGGGAAATTCGAATGAAGGAAGGAGGAGCGGGATCGGGAAGGGAACATGTGGCCGATGGAACTGGAATGTGGGAATGAGGATGTTATCAGTCGTGATAATGATAGGAGAGCAAATAGATAGCGGGGAAATGCGGGAAGGGCCGTGGATAGCCTATTAATAAATGAATGTCCCAAGAGAAAAGCCATAAATTTGCGGGAGGAGCCCATGGAGGGGTGTCCTGGAGTGTCGTCGCATGGCCCAATTACGAACTGAATGTGCGAATGAAACTCTAACTGACTCGAGAGAAAAAACTTGGGATAAAGTTTACCTTCGGGAGTTTCAGCACAAATTACAACTTATCTAAGTCGCCCCCATTATACCATTACCCAACCAAATGCAGCCCCTACGAATGAGTTCCCTCGACAGAATTTTCCGTACATAACGTACGTCACAACTTGAACAACGGCGGCGGTTCCTTTTTCGAGGAGCCCTTTGCCTGCCTCGCCGTCTCCGGCCATTTTCACATCCTGCCACGTCTTTTAATCCAAAGCCATGGAATTCCTCCTCCGACTCTTAAATATTTAATGTTTGCAATTTCCTTTTTCCTCCTCGCCTTCCGAAGGGAGTTCTCCGAATGAGAAAAAATTCGAGCCTCATTTTGTTTTTCGATATCAGTGTAGATATGACCCTGGGGGATTTTGCGGGGAGGGATGAAATAAGGCTGGCGAAGGAATGTGGAGTAGTCGTCGCTGAGTCTTATTACACCCCATGATAATGTAACGACACAATAAATGTAGTAATGGTCCGCCGTTCAGAGACTAGTTTGTTTGGCTCAAAAACACGAGATCCAAGTCACAGTCTTCGTCAAAGGCCCGCCGGTCGCGGTCGTCCGTCCCTTCTGCTCCACACATGGTGGGTTTTCTAAAGGGTACATGTACCAAGGGCCTTCATCCCCTTGTAATGTCATGCCATGGATTGTAGCCAGTCACCCGCCCTTCCAATTCCAGTACTAATGAATCCTAATTAGCTACTTACCTCATCCCCCCTTGTTCTGACCCCCTCCCTCAGGTCATGCGACTAATTGCTGCCAGTCCCTGTACATGAAAGTCCTTGTACCCTTGTACCCTTATCCCTATCTCCGTCGTCGTCTTCCAACTCCACTGCTGAAAGGCCATAAATCGGATCCCTCCATTGCATCCAGCTGAATGGATCCATTTATGGATTAGGGAATGTTGAGGATGAGCCCTTTCCACACCTTCTCCTGATTTGTGGATGAGCCAATGGCTAATGGTCGGGCAATTACAGGTATTGGCTGACGGGAGAAATGGAGGGGGGAGTTGGTTGGAGGAGCGTGGCAGGTAAACGAGGGAAGCAGACGTGGCGGGCAGCAGGAAACAAATCTCATCGAAGTAATCCCTAATTTCATTCCCTTCCTGTCGTCCTCCACAAATCAACAGGCAATAAACTATACAGGCGGGGAGGTCGTGGATATTTAAAGATGTGACTCCAGGCTTCAGGCGAGGCGCACTTTCTTAATTTCCTTCCTGCAAAACATAAAAACGGACGAAGGAAAACGTAAAAGTTGTTGAACACGATGAAAGTACATGGGATGGGACGGGTGGGTTGGAGGAGAGGATGGATTGATGAGGAAATTTCATCCCACACCCAAATCCTCCTTGGAGAGAACCTCGTAAATCCAAAAGCTATCACTCGCCACTTTCTTGGTGGAAGGGAAACAAGCGTGAGCGTGGACAAACAACCTAATTTCTCAAAATAATTCCAGGGAAAAGAAAACAGGACGGGAAAATGGGGCGGAAGGGAAAAGGGACGGGATTTGGGAATGGAGGACTTTTCCCTTGTGGACACAACCCGTCCGTCCAAACTCCAACGCGGAGCCCGTAATTTAATTATGAAGAAGACGAAGCAGGGTTGAATTCAATGACCACCCTTGCCATAGTTAGGAGTTTTCATTCAAGTTCCTCAAATACGACATAAGATCCGCGTGAGTAGTCGTCCATGGATCTGTAGGGAGTTGGAGAAAAAAAGGTTTGTTGGAAATTGTGGTTCTGTTTTGAGGGGAGGGAGTTCTTCCCCTCCTACGTACTCCAATCTCACAGCCAGGAGCTTTTAATTTGAAAGGTTATATTTGTGAGCCTTGGAAAAATGGCGTGGCGGATCGGTGTGCAAATATTTGTGAACGCTCAACTCGCCAGAAAATTAAGACTCAGTCAAACTGAATTGAATGAATGGGGGGGAACCGCACCGGCGGCCCAGGCCAGGGCAAGGGGAACAAGGAATTGATCCCCTCCCCCCCACCCTCCTCTGTGTGTGTGCCCTGGGACTTTGATACCCGCTCCAGCGTACCTACACTTCGTTTTGATGGAAATTAGTAATGACTTCCAACAATTAGTTAAACATGAACAAATGGGTTGGACTCCCACTCCGGTCGGTCGGTCAAATCTTTTGGGATTTCCTTCCGCCGTGTGTACTGGGGAAATCCATTCCATTCATTCTCCACTCCACAACTGGAGTTTGGGCTCCCATTCACTCTACTCATTCATCCGTCCGTCATTACCCTTGTAAATCCCAAGGACTGGACTCGGATTTCCTTCCATTTATACCAAACCAGGCATGTCACGTCACAATAATGTGTCCTTACACAAGGTGAGTTCGACTCCAGAGTTGTGTGACTTGTACTGAAAATAAAAATCCCCGCTTCCCGGCTCAGACTAATTAGTTTTTTGGTGGTGTTCGGTGAAGTTCAAAACCGGCTTCGCTCCATTCTTTCCAATTGAAGTGGAACGGAGTGCGGGTAATACAAAGCGGGTATGGCGTGGCGGCAAAAAGCAAATTGGAGTCCGTAAAATCCCATGCAATGCAATAAGTGGGCTCCTTGTTATGGAGCGGATGATTCCTTAATTGGTGAACCCTTAATGGCGGGTGCTATCGCTCCACTGTCGGCAAAAATGGAAAGTCAAGACAAACGGAGTTGGGAGGTAAGGAGTTGGAGTTGGATAGGATACCACAATGCAATGATGAGGTTGAGTGTGAATGAATAGTAATTTAGGGAGAGTGGAGTGGAGATAATGGATGGAGGGTCGGGTGGTTTGGCGGATTGGATAATTCTATCTTCTCCTCGCAACACTTTTCCTTCCTCGTTTGACAAGTGCAAACTTGAGCCTGTCAATGCAGAATTGAGGGAAGGGTGGGTGGGGTGCGTGCGTGGAGACCACACATGAGGTTCCGACTAGTAAATCTCATCTCCGTCCTTTGCTTGCATAATATAATAACTCCACTTGATGTTTGCCTTTCAAAAATGAGGATTTAATAAGGATGGGGGTGACGAGGGATGGGATGGATGATGATTGTTGGGAGGAAGTGGAGGAGTGATAGGAAGGAAATCATGAGGCTGGGCTACTGTATAGAGTAGTCCTCATCCCATTGTCTCCCAACTCCTTCCGTCAATTTAATCCGATTCCCCGGCTCCGTAATCGGCAACAACTGTGCTTTCCCCCAAACAAAATGAAAGCTGGGAGTGCTATGGCTATGGACTGAATCAGAGATTCCCACTCAGGGAACTCAAGTGCACGGGATCCTTGCCGGCCCGTGACCCACCCCACCCCTAAATCACGTACAAACCATTCATTCACCCCATCCAACAATCCAGGAGTCCGAGGAAAGACAAGGAGCAGGAAAAAAAATCAAGATCCTATCATTCACACCCCATCCGAAAGGCACAGCGATGTACTGTGTTACCCACAAGGGATCCTTACGCTACGTACATACATCGCCCATGAGTGAAAATTACATGTGTGGCATGGCGATGGCAGGGAAGAAGTGAATTGTTGGAAATTCCCAAAAAAAGTGATCATCCCAGGAATCAAATCGCTTCCACGAGAGTGAATCGAGCAGGAAATTGGAAACTTCCACGCTACGTAGGCTTAGATTCGCTTCTTTTTAACCGTTCCCGCTTCACACTCCCCGGTATTAATACCACCTATTATTTATGAGCTGGATTTGGAGGCTGGAGGCCCCCTATGGACTCCTGCCAACCAACGAATCAACCCAACCGCTACCGATCCCATAATGTCCTAAAACACCAGGGGAAACACACGCGGCGGAGTGCCATGGCCTGGGTCTATAATGGGGCGCCAGTAAAGGAGGGAAAATTGGGAACTCCACTTAGCGGAAAATAGAAGCTAATCGAATCGGGATAGGGAGTTGATGCCTCAATTAAAAGGACACACACACACACGGTTCGAGCGGAACAAAGGCTGAGGGAAACTCCGGGAATGAATCCTTAAGGTTGGTTCGTGGATACTGTGGGCTGTGGGAAACCAAGATACAATTCCATGGATTGAATGGGAGAACGGATGAAAGAAGGAATCCCATCCAAATGGAATCCTGGAAGTGTTTTTCTTCCCCATCCCGTCTTCGTGTGAAGAAAGAATTTCCGCTTCCTCCTCCTTTCGTTTCTCCAGGAATTAGGAATGAGTTTCCTTCGGATCAAGTCAATTGGGAGAAATCTCCCATGGAAGTCGCTCCGGATTTCACAAGAGGTTCCCTTTCCCTTAGGATCGCGTAGGGTTTTAGCCAGCCAAGTCAGGGATCATAGAATGAAGGGATCCGGACGGGCAAGGGAATGGGGGACAAATAATTAACCGGCCCATTAGCCACATTCGAATCAAATGAGAGAATATATATTGGGGAAGCACGAGAAGGTTTTTTTTTTCTCCGGGAGTCCCCATGCCGAGATAAAGTTCTGCGGAATCGCTCAACCGGAAAATGGAACCATCTCCTAGTTTCGGGAGTCAGAGGCGAAACCTGCGGTTCCATCCAAAGAGTCCCTCACTCAACCAGCCAAACCCGGGCTAGCCTTCCCGTCTGAAGTCCCCATAGCAACTCTCGGCGTCTTTCCTTGAAACAAAAGGATTTCCCCCCACCTCCTTCCTTATCTTACCTACTTTACTTCTCTTAACTCCTTCCCCGCTTAAAGGTTCTCCGCCCTTTGTCTCCCATTCCTCACTTAGTCGTCCGGATCAAGGGAAGCGGGGTCCAACTCCAAATTAGTGGAGCAATCACGGTTTAATTGTCCTTGTAAAGACATCCAACTATTTGGCAAGACTTACCAAAGACCCCCAGCCTCATTACTGACAAATCAACTTTCCATCTGAAGCCTGAGCTCCGTTTCCCCGCCTCGGATTCCATTTGGATTGTCGTCCTTTCCGCGTCGTAAATGATTTCAGCCATCTGAGTCCCCCTGATTCCACCGGTGGAGGAAAAGCACTCAAAGACAGGGCATGGCATTCCCCTGCGGAGAAATCCATTTGAAAAAATAAGCACCTAGCTTTCATACACTTTCAGCGATTATGCAAAAAGAGTAAATCTTCATGGGAAAGGAGACAGCGGAGGGATGGATGGAATGGGAAAGGGAGAGAAATGGATGAGCAAGCATCCCACGGCATGGCATCGCATACTAACAGAAGGAAAAATACGATTGATTTGAGGATATGAAGAAGTGTCATAAAAAATGCATTTCCGAAAGCATTAGTTCACTACAAAGGATTTCCAGGTGGTGAGGGAAAGTCCCTGGCTCCGACTCAGGGAGGGCGGAGAAAGGGAAATGGTTCAAAGCAAAGGCGGGAAAAGGTGGCTGAGGAAGGTGGGGTTGGGTCTAAAAGCGGGAAAAGCCCCGCCTGAGCCGAACAAGGACATAATCATTAATTAAGGGCTTGGAGATAGAATGAGGGGAGATTAGAAGAACCCATTTCCACCAATCCTCTACCCACTCTCAAGATTTGAGCTAATTAAGAGGCAATTGAGATGGGAATTTGACAAGGTTCAGGCCTAATTAGTGATTCCAAGGAAGGGGTTGGGAAAGAAAAATTAGCCGTGTTCCTTCCTTCCTTCCACTCTCCCTCACGGTGGGGGCCGTGAGAGGAAAAAGAAAGGAAAATTCATGGCTGGGAGCCTAGACATGAATTTTCGATTCCTTTCAGTTTGGGATGGATGAGGAATGGGGTTGGATGAAGGAATGAAGGAGCGGCCAGATTGGAGTTGGTTGGAATGAAGGAGCATTTCGTTTTAAAAGGATGGAATGGGATTGGCGTGATTCGGATAATCCATAATTGATAGTGAGGGATTGTGGGAAAGAGAGGGTCAAATGAGGAGAGGTTGAATGTGATCTAATGTGCAGTGTGGAGTTTAGTTTGTTTGGTTTGTGACTAAAAGGAGAAAGGGAGACGGGATACTCTTCGAATGGAGGAAACGTATGACGGGAGTTTTTATGCGATAGTTTGACTAAATTTTCGCTACTTCTCACTTGGGACTTCCCCTCCATATCTCGGCTTTTCTTCTTTATCAAATATTCATCAACTTGGATGCAGCAAACTCCTAAGTTTTTCATAGCTCGAATGGAATTTTAAATAAATAGTGGGAGCAAATCTAATGGTTGCGGAGAAGCGCTACAACTACCCTCAAATTTCATACACTTCTTCGTATCATCAATTTCCCTCCTCCCATACACTCAAATCTGCAAAATTTATCTCTTCTACTTAATAAGTCATGAAGTCACAACGCCTCGCTCAACTTTCTCTTCTTTTATCTTCCCACAAGATCCTCCTATTTCCTTTCCCGTCTTCTAAACCACCCGTATCATTCTACCTACATACAACCAACCAACCGCGTAAGTTGTCTTAAACCCCTGCAATTCCCTCTGTACTTCCAACAACCTTATTTCATCCCAGCAATTCTTTTCTTATCGAAACCATTTCTATACTACCCACTTTCCCAATTTTGGTTTCTTTAAGACTAAATAATCTCTCAAGGTACGGCATTTAAACAAACTCTATTCAACCTTAATTACTCGTCATATCATATTTAAGAGAATATAGCAATTAAAATACATTGGTTATAAATCTAACCACTGTCTATTTATCTGTCTTGCTCAATATTAAAGGAAAGCGGTTTTCCTTCATTTCCATACATTTCACACACACCTCTGGCTACAACCTCACAACAGCAAGCAAAGCACAAAAGGATAGATCCTCTTTAACCACAGCATGAGATGACTGACTGAGAGAAATATCCCCGAATTTTCATCCGAGGAGAATTAGTTTTGCTAGCACTGCCGTCTTTCGCTTAGAAATACAAATTGTGGACCACGACAGAACTGCACGGCAAACGAACGGAGTTGGGGCTTGAACGGAATAATCGTTTAACTTGCTTCTAATGCAATGAAGTTTTAATTCAATTTAATAATATCTACCTAGTCTACATTCTATTTTAACTTTCAGAAAATTTTGAGTAGGGTTAAGCTACACAAATTTCTTCGTTATAATGTAGGTTTGCAACAGGCTTTCCTAGAACCTAAGTAACCTTTGATTCTGTATACGTTCTAAATTACAGCGTTTGCAAACTAAACCGTGTATATGCCAGTTTTATATAATCCGGAAAACGTAATGCTATGAATGCCAAATAAAAAAACATTCAAACTCAGTATTAGCGTTCCATGTATTTATTTGCGTCCTTTTTTTAAAAAATAGATGCACATTTTCAAGGATGAGCTAAGAAATAAAGAAATAATAGGAATGATGTTAACTATTGTCAATAATACAAAATAGTACCACAACCAGCTCCAGCTCGTTTGATTTCTGTGATGTCACAAATATTAAACATAAGACTAGAACTACGGGTAACGGTAAGGTGGGCTAATTCGCCCTGACTGAAAATAACTTGCGCTAACTAGCCCCGCCCATGCCCTTAAAATTTGATACTTAACATAAATTAGGCAAGGTCTATTGCATGTCACCATGCTTCCTAAATGTGAAGGCCCAATTGCTACCTCCTCCTGTTGAAGTCCAAGGCAAGACAAAGACAGGCTGTGGACGGATAAAAACTATACAACAAATAAATCTCTCGCAATCGGATTGACCACCGTCAAGCACAAATACAACCGCTCCGCTCAGGAAGCATATCAATACAGTTTAGCCTAATTTTACTAGAGAGCTGGACAATAGGGTACTACACAGCAATACTAAGCAAGTAACAAATCCATAACACAAATTTAGAATTTAAAGCAGAATTACATCAAATACTCTTTCTGGAACTTTCAGACAAAACTTTAACTTTACCAGGCCACATAACTACATTTCTCACAATTTTGGTATTTAACATACTAAACAAAATATATCATTGAACTTTGGATTGTATTGCTCACAGACATGCTTGACTTCAAATTTTCATGATTATCATTGGTAGAGACTTGAGATGTGAAGAATATATCACAGTAGATAAATCTTTGGATAATTTCCGCAGTGTGAAGATTCTGATTCCGGTAATTATGCATTTCTCATCAGTTCCAAGAGGCACCCGACCGCCCCAAAATATCCCTATAACATTATTTGAGATTAGGCACCCAAAATTCAATATAGTCGAATTCATAAACTGCAGAAAAATACTTACTTCATGCTCGAGGAAGAGAGCCTTCAAAGACCCTTTTGACCAGTAATCCATGGCATACGACAGCAGCTTCATAGAAATAGTATTAACTCGCAGAAAATTACCAATAAACACAACCTAAAATGCAAAACAGTCAGTGAGCCAGTAAGGACAAATTATAAAAGTTGCGTTGCACAGGCCTTACCCTCTCAATACCCTCATTAACTGCGCACATTCGTGCAATTGAACCTATATTGTTGGTAATTGTCACGAGAGTTGCACGAGCCAAATCTTCCTTGGTCACAGCTTGCCTGCGGTCTTTACACATCATTTGTCCGAAGCTGAAAGGTGTAAAAGAAACAAGTTTAAAACGTATATGAGGCAAGGGCAAAATCATGCAAACAGTATTGCACTAACCTGCATGCCACAACGTCTCCAGTTAGATCAAACTTTCCATAGTCACCACCATAAATGTCTTTCACTAACTTGTCTACCTTAGTGTTGTCTCCAGTGGCAGCTAATTCAATAGCTTCTTCGAAGCTATCACAACCGGTGAGTAAACAGCATAGTCCCAGAAACGTCCCTCCACCTAGACTGAAATATTAAACAGTGCAGAGATTAAAACAATGTACTAAGGTCAATACAAACAACTCCTTGATAAGTCAAACTACATTCAAACACATTTAATCTTTTAAATTACCTTGTTCCGGTAACACGTCGAAACTTTCCTGGGCCAGTCACGGCCAATATGCTCACTCCTGAGCCGACATTAACAACCTAGTAAAACGAAAGCATTAGAACAAGTAGATAATGCAGAATCTTATGTGCGCTACTAAAATATTTTAATAATCACTCTACTCTGCTCACCATGAAAGGATAGGGATTGCTAAAGTCGAAAGGAATCTTAGTACAGACAGTATCCTCTTTTGAACAGTTCCAGTAATAGCATTCGCTAAAATTGTTCGCATCAATGAACTCTAGCCCTCGAATCAACGATTCCAACTCGTCAAACTTGTGAAGCTTAAGGTTTACTTCCTGTAATTACAGACACTATTAAAAATCTCTCATATTAAAAATTTATAGAAAATGCAAAATTAGAAACCAAGAAACCTCAAAGAAGTCTTTTTCAAATTTGTAGGCTCCGCCACCAGTGGCACAGACAGTGCTAGCCAGTGTAGCCATTCCTTTTGATTTTGCCAAATCCAAAAAGTTCCCCATTTCTGACGTCGGGAACCTAATGTAATGGAGACTTCCTTTCCGTCCACCGATGTAAACATTGTCCATCTAAGCACAAGCAAATAAGAGCTACTTTAAGTATTCTCTAGAACTGTCTATTTTTAAATTCAAACTGATTTCTCACTTGTAAATGGGTGTCCCGATGACCCGTGTTTCCATAAGCGTAGTTCATAGTCAAGTAACGACGAATGTTTGTAAGGGTTTCAACTTCGGATTCCTCTTCGTCAGGTGTTATATCAGTAGGCTCAAAATAAACCAGTTTTGTTAGGGTACCACCGATGTCCATTCCAAACCACGGCATTGCTGCATCAACCACGAGTTTCATTTTTAAAACACGCCAACTAGGAAGTGTATCTCTGTCTAATTTATAATTGTTCTCACGGGGAACTTCTGAATTCCCACTATCAGATGAGGGCTTGCGTTGCAAACTTTTGTCATTCAGGTCAGGCTCAACGGGTGAACTCATTTTGAGGCGGTTGGAGTCAGCTACACGGAAGACAAATACTTTGGATGGGTGACACAAAACTGGACAACAACCATAAGCCGCAACGGTTGACGGTGCACTGGACACAGGCTTGATCTTCAGCTCCACTCCACGGCACCGCGTCTTCCTATGTCCTAATCATAATACACCATTAAACACTCCACTTAATATTATTCTCCCCCTCTCTAACGCTTAACCCTTTAACAGTTGGACTCAACCCAATTCTGCATTCACCTAGCACGAGTAGTCATGATTGGCTTAATCTGTACCGTACGACTTGTCCGATCTATCGCCTGTCACTCCTCTCGATATATCAAAACACATATTAAGATCATGTTCAGTTCACACATCCTTTGCTACATGACAGGAGCTGAGGCTTATAGTCTATGCTGCTAAAATTAATTATACTTTGACTATTCCTTGAATAACTGTTATTAGAAGTCTACCACTCATTCCCGTCCCGGGTAAATCCAAGCTCATAAACAAAGCAGTCAACACACCATACCCACACCGCTCATCACCGCAAAATATCAAGGCAATCGCATCCTTATCAGAAATGATTTTTTGTTTCCTTCTCATTCATTCATGTATCAAACTCATGGTTTCAGCAGCTAAAGTTATTGCACTCCAAGCGATAGATGGGCTGTGTTAATTGAAATTACAATTTAAATGTTATTTTAATTCTAAGTCAAAGTGTTCAAAGAGTCAGTAATGTATTAAACAGCTTGGAAATCGTGGAACTTAAGCTTGCTCCAGATTCAATCCTTTCAACGCCTGTCATTTTAGAATATTTATTATTTTGTTCGGCAGGGTTTGTATAGATTGTTACAAAGAACCTTGTAAATGTGTCGGAAGCTTCCGCTTGTGTTGTGGAAGTATTATGGCATGAATAGCATGAATAGAAATAATAAAAAAAGAGATTCCATAAACGTACTAAAATATTTTGTCATTAACTTGGAATTGACGTGAGAATGACGCACGGTTACCTTCGAATCCAACATGTGTCTAGCGTTACTCATACAGATAAATAAACTAAAACAATAACCAAATAATCTAAACAATTCACTAGCATTATAATTGGGTCTTATCGGGAATACTGCTACGTAACATCTGATGAACGTAGATATGAAATTGAAATTTACGAAACACTGTATCAACTCGCATTAATTATTTAAACCTGCTTGAATTCCAAGCTCATCGGTTTCCTGGAAAACCTACTTACGAAACATATTATATTCTGAAATCAAACCATCATTAAAACGGGAAAATAGAAGTGTACAAGTCTCAAAGTGTTACAGTGAATGTTACATCACTACTGAAAGTAGCAAGCAAAACCTTAATTGTACAATGCTGTTGCTCTAGTTATAATTAATTGGCGGTGCATTCTGTACAATGCCGTTTGCCACATGCAACGAGTGCTTGTTCCCACGCAGAAAAACTGCACTGGGCTGGGTTGTTTCCTCATAACACTTAAATCAAATGCATAGGGTTTATCTCGAGCAATATTAAGCATTATCAAGGTCGCTTTGATGTATTTAAACGCTAAATCATATCAGAAAGTACAAAAATAAACTAATGGCATGTAAAATTGAAAACACCTTGCCTGCACGGTGTAACTAAAAGTGGGCATTATCAAGAAAAGGAAGTAAACAATAACCAATTATTTCTAAGTCTCAGAGCAATCTAAAAACCGCATTATCCACAATCACACTACAGCAATAACTCGATAACAGAGAATTGCCACATCTCATTTGTATTTATACAAAAACAGCAGGAAGGGACATGGGACATGCCATGCTTCACTCCTTCACAGCTCACACGTTTCATGCAACGCAAAGCTCATGGCAAAAAATATTGAATTAAGACTTACACCCCGTGAACTTGGTGAGAATTGTGAATCCTGGAATAGAAGTCAGCGAATCAACCTAAAAACGTAACAAACAATATAAATTAAATGGTTATTTGCTATGACTTACTGGGATTAGGATTAGACAAAATTGGGAAGTCCAAAGTCCTACCTTGACACTTCGGTGGATGAACTCAAACTCCGGCGCCCGGCCAGAAGGCAGTGGGAAATAAACCCGGGCCAACACATCTACGCACCCACGACGCACCACATCACGCCACCTCCGATCCACTCCCCGATCCGTCACCCAAAATCTCTTTGTCATTCCACTCTTCCGCCATTTCCATCTCAAGTTAATTTTATTCGCGGATTGAAAATTCAAATGTGATAATAATTATTAGACTGTATCAGATGCAATGATTACTGCTTCATTCATTGTGCTGAAGTGTTCATCAGTTTGTCTTGAAACTCTAAACTTTAAAAGAATTTTTACACAAACATCCCACGAGAATTTCAAGTTTATTCAATCACCATTTAATAGTAGGTATTCGTCGTCGTACAATAACTATTTATAAAAACCACAACAAGAAACAAAATACCTACGTCTAACACAATACAATAAAAGTGAAAGATCAACCTATTAATCTAGCCCTTCAATGCACCATAAACTAAACTAAAACCTTAACTAACACACGTTTCGAAGTACAAATTCTGGTAACGGTTTCCTTCAAAACTTTAGTCCCTTCGCTTCAAGTCTTGCTCCAAGTAACAAGGCGGAATCATTGCTAATAATTTTAAAACATGGGTTCTGTCGTAGGCTGGAAAGTGTTTAGGACATTGGACCCAGCTCCTTCTAATACTTTGAAGAACTTCAGAGTTATGTAGCAATATATTTAAACCTCGACAGTAAATTCGAACTAAAACTTAAGCAGGTAACAAATATTTACTACTGTGGTGTTTGTTTTGTACTCCAGGCGAACTTACAGAATTTTAATTTGCTAAACTAAAACTCCTTTCTCCTGCTTTTTGCCATCGCATCGGTATAAATTATTTTACTGTTTACAATCATTCCATGCATTTTCCCTATTAAAAAGGATATGCCTGGGAATAAAATATTATCCAGTCCATAATTTACAAAGACAATTAATCTAATACAGCTAACTCCCGATGAACAAACTTGATTAAGCAAATTCTTAAAAAATTATCCCAGTATATATGATACTTCCACAAAGTAAGCTCCGTCAGTCCATTATGCGTTTGCATTAGTCAATGTTTGCATTGTGATCAAGCGAGAATGTGTACCAAAATCGAAAACATGTTTCTCAACGGGCTTTGCTTTTGTGGCAGATTAGTTCCGAGGCAGAGGAGTCGGGAATCAGTGAATATCCGAATAAAACAAGAGTGAATTCAAGTAAAGGGGGTATTTAGTCATTTAGTGCACAACAGAATACATATGATAGCGTGCATCTCCAAACACACTACTTATAGCGAAATTGTGTCAACATATTAAGCTTAATTTGGCTAAATCTCAGTTTTGGAAAACTAAATAACCTCTCCAATAACTAATCAACCCCTTTAGCAAAATCGTACCAAAAAGTCTGTTAATTGTGCAAGAAACCATGTTACAAGTCTTGAAGAGTTAAACAATTGAAAACTGGAATGGCAAAGTAAAATTAGAAAAACTTTGACAAGCTTAAACTCACGTCAGTAAAGCTTTGCTATCAGAATACAGTTGCATATCGTTAGGAATTGACAATATCTTTTTAAAACTTGTGACAGGCGTCGCTATTAATAATAACCAAAAACAAACATCCATTATCGCAATCGATACACAAAGTCAAATAACTACAAGACATGATTCTTAAATATCAATCAGGTCCTTGTCCAGGTGTTCGATTGCTACAGGTTCAACACACTGGAGCCTGACAAAAAATCGTAGTCTATACACTCATTCATGTCCATAACAGCGACAGCTAAGCTGCTAAGCCAACAATGAACATGAACGAAACCCATCTTCTTGATTATGTGGTAGTTTTAGATTCGCCGATCGAGGCTAGATTTAAAATGTTTAATTGATAGTTCTTAAAGTGAAAAATTTGCTGAGTTCACGAAGTGATTAAAATTATGAAGTACAAGATTTCAAATAGAGTGTAATTAATTACTGCTACTCTGCACACAATACAACTATACATTTCAAAGGGCTTGCACAAGAACTTGCCATCGATGTATAGAGGACGTACAGTTACATCTGTATTTCTTCGGAGAGTGTAATACGCTTTGCATTCTCACCCGTGCATACTTAAACTACAATAGATTACACAAATTTGCGATTAATACAACTTATTACCATATACTGTATATACAGGTAAGTTGATTTACTCCTTTTAAGAACAGCAAAAATCTCAATTCCCATTTTAAACACGTTCGTAATACAATTTAATTTAGTTATGTACAAAATATCTGTTAACTGCAGACCGAATAGACCTTCCGCCTAGCCTTAAACGCCACCGTTTCCAAAGTTACGTGATGACTAAACCAACACATCACCAGTAAAGTGTACAGAATTACAAAAGTTGACATTGGTAAGTTGAAGTTCCTTTCATATGCACAGTTCGACAAAACCAGTCTTCAATTTAATGAATATTGAGGGATAGACGAGCGCTTGCTCAACCACAGCCTAAAAATCATAGAATAACTCGTTAGTATTACTGCTCTATAAGATAAATAACAAAAATTAACAATCTTTACCCAATTCCAGCTCCCAACAGAAGTGATATAAAATTGGACACAATTAAAGTATACATCACTTCTTTGGAAAGTAAAGCCTTGCACGAAAATTTTGCATTCCCCAAACTTAAATTGGACTTCTTTTCACTCAATGTTGTGCTGAAAACATAAAATTAATTTTATGAATATTACTTACAGCTCAGCCAAAATGCAAGCAGAACTACCAAACTTACTTTTTGGCCTGACTGTCACAACGCGCAGTCAAATAATTCAAAACCCATTCCTTTGCTCCTTCGGACTCCTGTAATATAAAAAACGTATTATTAACCCGAGAACATTCTCCATAATTCGCAAGAGCAGTCAACCTTGTTTATGAAGATGCCTTTAAGTTCGTCTTCTCCATTAGACAGTTCGTTGTTTGGACTGTTCGGAGGGGATTTTGGTCTACAAATTACAGAGGATTTTATGTGCTAGCATTGTTTTGAGTTATTTTAAACAAAATTTTTAATTACGATTCCGAACGGCTGTCTCGTCGTGATGAAGCAAGAGAAACCCGCGCAGAGGAGTGGTTACTTTCTCTTTGTGCCTCCTTCAATAGTCGAATGTATTCTTCACTAACAAGTGAAAGCGCAGCATACGGTCCAACAAATTGGGACGACCCAGTTCCATTTACAAATCCAATAGCATGAACAGAAACCGGAGTAAGCCTTCCAGGGCTCACGCTTAAGTCCACCCATGACTCTGAAATTCAGCAATAACAAATTCATTATAATTAACTCCGGAAATAAAAATTTAGGGGCAAAGGAGGAAAGCTCACAATTAACCCTCTATCATAATTAACTTTGATTCGATTCATTTACTTTCGTTTTAAGCCACTAAAATTGGAATCTGTCACCCTATACAATGTTGTATTAGCTTATTTGTTTTAAATTTGTGCAACTCTTTGATGACCGGTGCAAAATTTCGTATTGTAATTCAGTTCGTTTTTATTTAAGCCTAGAGCTGATGAGTTGAAACATCTAAATTTCACTATTGCGGAAACATGTTTGCATGGGCGCAAATCCAGTCCAAAACGTCGGTTTCTATGTCAGTCTCCTCGTTAAGCAAAAATTGCAGATGGTCGGCAGGTTAGCTTGTTGTCATTCTTTTGTAGTAACATCTCACTTATACAATAAATTGCCCACATTAATAAGATATGCATGTTTTTTGTGGTCAACCACAACCTTATAACGCCGATCAGCTGAATTCTCCTGTGTGGTATAGGCCGAATGATACAGATTCCTTACAAAATTAATGCCATTTGGAATTGATGTAGTTATTTAAAACTACTTATTTTAACTCTCAATTGCAAATCTCCTGCACCTTGAATGCATGCATCTACAATCTGCAAGGCACGCTTTACTCTACTTTTGAGTCCAATTCAATTCTCAATATGATCTATGAACTAGAAACAATTCTTTTTGAAGCGTGAAGCTTTAACAAGATGGGAAAACAGATGTAATTTCACCTGTACCTGGACGCACTCATAAAATAGATTCCAGTCAGATTTTTCCGTATTGTGACGTACAAGATGTTCAATTACAGAACACCCAGTCATTCCACGACTTGTTCTTTATTGTGTTGTTAGCGCAGCTTGGGTCTAATCTGCCCGGAATTCGGTTTGCTTTATATCGTATCAAGAATCAAGACTGAAGAGGTATTAACGTAATCGTAAATCGAAGCGTGTTTATTTATTCTGGTTCAATTAAACCACGTATATCATACGGTATATACGCATCACAGAAATACTTTTCTGGAAGTATTGCAAGGCTCCTTCCTTTTCCTGACGTCAATATTATTAATAACTGGAATTATTCCCAAAGCGTAGTCCAACAATAACGGGTCGTCCAGGCATAGGAATTGCATGAGGAATATTTGCTGCACATTTATTGCAAAATATCTTCAATTATGTTAATTTTGCAATTTACAGGAAAGTCGAACCCATGTATTGACCACGTGTAATTGTTATATTCAATACACATGAAAACGTGCAATACAGTTCCATTCTTTCTCCATGTGCCCAAAGCGTCATCCGGTTCATGGCTAATATACATGAGTTTGACGCCTGATCACCTAACCTACGGCCACGTTAAGCCCATCACATATCATTAAGTACAAAGTGTGAGCTACCACAATTCTTTGAATGAACTAAGTTCGCAGTTCGCACCCAAAAGAACCATTTAAATCAAACCGAGCAGCTACTCTATACTGTAAATTGAAGTTAAAATTACCAATTTCTTTGTAATGCTTCATTCAATGTTTTTCAAACATGCTTACACTTGTGTTATGCGCACCATGGTCCAAACGCTTCGGATAATGCAAATGCAAATAATGCTTATTTATGACGGTAACAGTACTCAAACTTTATTTTTGGTTGTGTACTGTATACAATATTGAATAAACCTATCGTTGTATTTTTCTGTGATAGCATTGTTGTGTAATAATACAAGATGACGCGTGCTAGCGCTAACCAATGATGTGAGAAACTAATGAGAAGAATGGTAATATTTATCCCATCAGGCAGTAGTGCACAAAACACAAGAGATGGGATAGCGTTACGTCATATGAAAGCACTACGTTTCTAGATTCCTACTTCAATCGCATATCCACATCGTACGTTTATCAGTTTGCCCGCCCACATGAACGCATCTGTTTGTAAACAACAACCTCATGCCACACTGGACTACGTAGGTTTAAATATTCCTTGATTCCTTTTCCTATTAACGTACCCTTAATTCGTATTTCTGCTATACTTGTGCAACAGTGCACATTGCTACTAAAATCGTTACATCGATCCATTGAACAAATGAATTAAAAAATGTAATAGTCACATTGTGCAAGTTGAATAAAGAATAACAACTTTCAGCTTTTGTGACGCCAAGTACTTTTCATTCCAGCCAGCAAATAAATTACAGTCCTCAGAAAAGAAACAAAGGGCATAGGAATAGTTTGCACATTATACATCATATTATGTGTCATTCTGGATGTGTCACCCGTTTCATTTGGCATATGTTCAAAAATTCCAACTTTCTAATTTGTCACCCTAAAAAAACACCACCATATGGTCCTTGCAAAAAGTTCTTTTCCCTTCAAATTTTTGTCTAACCGAATTCACTTGATGGAAGCTCCAAAATCCAAAATCCCTCACACCCCACACCCACTACCTGACAACAGCAATCAAAGGGATGCAAAGGAAACAACTGCGTACCTGAGATTTCCCCCGTCTTCCCTTGCAGAAAAACCTTTACCTTTTAATCCCACCCCAGCATATAAATCCTTACAAATATTCAATTCAAAATAGCTGACCTGATAGACTGTCTTCCCCTGTTGACCTGGGTGTCGTTGTCATCTTGTGATGCACTGTTTAAGTACCAAGAAATGAAATAAAAATAAGAATTAGCTTGACTTTGCCAGCTGAGTGTATGTGGTTGTGTTGTCGAGTTGTTTGGGACTAACTGCGTGACAGGGGAGCCAGAGCAAAGGCCCAGCTGATCTGTCAAATGTAAACTACTACGCACATTTCCACAACACAGGAGTACACGACGACGTCACCTCAACTACGTCGTCCACCAATCCAAACTCATTCCACACATCCATCCTCGTTCCATCATCCCTACCCTATGGCTTTTCTTCCATAAAATCCACTGTCCCCAAAACTAGATGAATTCCATTAATTCTTTTATTGCTATTTTTATCTGAATGACCTGGGTCACCGGATGTAATTATGAGCCATGAATTAGTGGAGGGATGACCGTTGGCTGATGGGGTGAGTGGAGAGAGACGTGGTTGTACATGCTTAAGGAGCGGGGAAGCAAGCGCAGCTTACTCACACACGTACGTAAGACACAGCCAGGAGCAGCTAGCAAAGAGACGGCAACAGCTTTTCTGTGCACCGACAAAGACAACCAAGAACGACCCCAGGTCAACTCCACTTCCACTGACCTCAATCTGTACCAGGGATTTGGGGAGGACTCGAATTCATTCCAGGAAGCAAAAGGGCTACATACGTTTTAACTGGGATACAACCGAGGGATTACCGAGGGGGTTGTAAAGTATGTTACATTCAACTTAACGTTACATGTTTGGCCTTATGCCAAGTGTAGTGTGTAGTGTGGGATTAGTAGGATTAAAAGCATGCGTTCCGTTTTGTAATGGTTGGGTCAGGGCGCTGTTTATTGGCACACAGTTTTCAGCATTGTAAATTCGCATTATGCTTAATTCGTAGATATAAGGGAATAGTCACCTGGATGTGCGCTGATTGGCTCCGGTTTTTTCGGCGAAAATCGGGCCGGGGTTGGAGGATACAATTAGGGTAAAAATTGCTGAAACACGTCTACTGCGATTCCTTTCAATTAATGATTATATTCACGGATAAGCTGAACTACTAGCCAGCATTGTTGTCTGCTGGCTGGTCATTGACCTCCATTGAACTGATTTTTGAGTCGTTGAGAAGTGGTCCCACGCTGTGCAGTGCGGTGGTCAGTGCATATCCAGGAGAGTAGAGTCAGTAACCTTCAATCTCTGGTCCGTTGTGGTATTTTATGCAATTTTTCAAGTACAAGAGAGTTGCATTAAAATATGCTTGTGCAATTATTAAGACACAGGTTGCGCAAAGACAAGTAAGTTGTGATAATTTTCTATATTGTATTTTTATATTTACAGAATGAAGATTCCAACGACAGGCGCAGGAAATCATCAAAATGAAAATCCAGTGGAAGCTGTTGCACCAGCGGGGAACCCTGGCGGAAGCAGCACTGGAAGCGACGGAGGTAATAATGCAGAAAATCACCAACCTGGAACTAACGGGACGAACAACGAACCTGATTTTTCAGAATATTTATGGATGGAACATGAGGAGGATTTTGACCAAGAGGTTAGTGTCTCGGAGAATATCAAGCCATATGCTAGTTCAAATCTCTTTGTTCAAAGAAGAACCCAAATCCCTTTGGGGCGGGGGTGGGGTACCTAATAGCGGGGAGATTTGAGGGTTAGACTGTTAAATTGAAAGTGCGCTTATATTTCGTTAATATTTTGTTGAATCCTATTTTAGGTTCTGAATGAGTTGCACGAAGAAGAAACTCTTAACTACTACTGTGACCTATACGAAGAAGCGCAAGAGAATGACCATTTACACACAAATCATCATCTTGTAGCACCAAATCCTCCACCAATGCCAACTATTGAAATTAGAACAGGGGCGGATGCGCTGAACGCAGAGTTTGACCGAGTACTTAATTTTGCAAGTCGACTCAACCCAGAAGCACCAGAGTTTGTACCCCGTTTCCCTGTTCCATCTTCATTATTATCAGGCGAGTCTTCGTCAACTAACAAGAAAAACTCTTCTGACGACTCTGGTGACGACAAATCTCAGCCATCACCCCAAAATCCGTCCGATTAGATATTGTAGAAATAATTATAAAATGATAATGATGGAATTAATTATAAAATGATAATGATGGAATTAATTATAAAATAATAATGATGGAATTAATTATAAAATGATATTTGCCGGTATTTAGAGTGGTAAGTAGATTTTTTGTTATATAATTATAAAATTTCAAGGCCTTAGAAATTTTGCCCGCAAGCACATCTGGCGTAGCATTTTGTAGTTCGTACTTGTGAAAGTACGGAATACTGCTTTTTTGGTATTCTGAAGTGTGCACTAGCCGGGGGGTATGCATTGGAAATGGGAAATTGTGTATACATGTATTATTCATTTCATCATAATAATGAGTAGCTAAATTCTTAAATTGTCCTTGTAGTTCAGTTATGGTAGTCGAGTTATATTTAAGTTTTCGTAGAAATATAAAGTATTTCGAACAGTTTATGAGCCAAATAAAACAACTAAATTTGTGTAGGGATTTAAATCAAATATCAAAATATTGAATGTTGTAATTTGCATGCGTTTGTGTACCCTTGCTATTTGCATGTAAATAATTTTATTCACTTATTTTTACAATAAAAATAGTTTACTGAGTGTCGCATCCGTTTACTTGTTTATTTCGTGTTAATCACTTCATTGGTTTGATTGCAGACATGTGCTTAAATTAGAATAGATTCTTATATTTCTGTAAAATACAATGGTAGCAGCGTTGATTCAGCTTTTCCTGAAGAAACCCGCTAGAGGAGGTGGTCCAACGCTAGCAGTAGAATTGACAGGAGCTGTAGGGTCCATCCCGTACACATGACTCCCATTCATTGCTCCGGGCGAATTATTTGGCTTGTCTGGGAAGGGGATATACGGATTCTTTCTGGCACTGGGTCCTGGAGCATCCGAAGAGAAGACTGGTGGAGGCATCATCAATGGTGGAGGTTGGGCTTCAGCAGTTGTATTCGGCGATGGTGCAGAAGGCTCACTTGTTGTTAAGGATGGAACTGGTGAATGAGATCTATCCTCATGGTCTTCAGCAATCTCTAATGTAGCATAGAGTTCTTTGAGAAGGAACAAAGACACGTCCTCAGATTCCCTAGTTAAAAAAATTCAAGGTGTAAGGAAGCAACAAACACTCAAGTTAAAATACGTCGACATGCTAAATATGTAGTGCCCAATCTTACCAGTAGCAAACATGACTCGTGAGGGCAAACAGGTACCTGAAAGTAAAATAAATATTAATATGTTAATAATAAACAGGATGATACTGTAGTAAGATATGCACTTACTCATTTAGTATTTCTACTGGAGCCTCTTGGAGCACGTAGTCTATTCTCCTTCCACCATTAAGGACTCCAATGCTGCGAGTCTGCACAACATAATAAACAGGGTGATACTGTAGTAAGATATGCACTTACTCATTTAGTATTTCTACTGGAGCCTCTTGGAGCACGTAGTCTATTCTCCTTCCACCATTAAGGACTCCAATGCTGCGAGTCTGCACAACAGTCTGAAGCTCTGGCGTTTGTTGCCCTGAAACAGTTTGCTTACTATTAGTTCCGTTAACTTCGCTATAAGCCCACTCGTTAACTGGAGGCTGGGCCGTTGTTGGGTGACTGTGTGCAGAGATGCTATCCCCAATCTCACCAACGGACGCTTCCGTTCGGCCAAAATTTCGGAGTTGCGACACCGTATTCCACGTAGTTCGGATGGATTCCATAAATTTATTTTTCAGATCAGCACTAACTCTAGTGACCGTATCTTTCAGTTCTAACAAAAAAAAAGTAATTGCACATGATATTTCGTTGCAAAATATGGCAGGGCCAAGGACCGACTTGGAAAGGGAGAATAAGAGCTTACCCAAATGAAAGCGTTTCCTTCCCTTATGATGAGCAATTTGCTCAGGAGGGAGTTGAACATTGTGATCAATCAAACCTTCCATGCGATAAGCCACCGGGTCATAAGGATGAAAAATATTAAAGTATCCAGGGCATGTAGGAAATCGAAAGTTTGGACCAAGTTCGTCCAAGCCTCTGATTGTAACAAACATACCTATTGACACACCAGCCAAAATTAAAAATAAGTACACAAATAAGAATTGTGACTATAAAAGTGTAGTATGCAAACCAGTAGGCGATCCCATTGCAAAAAACGCTGCCGGGTTAAAATCCAGTACTGAATAGTTAATGAATGGTTGGCCAGTTCCCCCAGGAGTTATGGTATAAGAAGGCGTTCGATGAATTAGGTTACACTCAGACGAAGTTCCCGATAATGGCTAAAACCAATCCCAGCGTTAATATTTGGATCAATCATTAACCACGAAGCTAGTTGGTTACCTTTTGTCCATCCTGTGTTCCTTCTGTGGCTTGAGCTGAGTCCGAATTATCGAGCACTGGAGTATCTGTTTTTTTGTCTGACGGTTTCGGTTGGTGAGCCAACAAGTCAAAGAGAATTACAGATCCTAAACTATGTCCACTCAAAGCGCATCGACCTTCAAATGTTTTATTTCTTTCCAAGAATAGGTTGTACATTCTAAAATATTAGTACGCACAATGAAAGCCAGTAGAGTTGATTTCATGCTATAAAGTTCTAATAGTAATTACCTACTAGTACTTACCTATTCATTTCGCGTGCCACCGTGTCTACAATAGTCTAAATATTGAAATGCACATTTAAAACGAATTCCAAAAAAGTGGTCATGATTATATGCTTACCTGGCAGTAGACCGGGCTAGTGTAGAAAAGAATGTCTAAAAGCGTATCATTTGTAAAATGTCTCAACTTCGGTATACTGGGCAAAGTGATCGGCTTCAATTTCTTATCTATTCCACCATCAGTGTGAAGCGCTTTGTGCCAAGATACCGGAAGAAACTCCACTCTTCCTGCTCTGCCAGCCATAATAGACTCTCGGAAATGATTTTGCATCATTTGAGACGATAATCCACGAAAATCATCAACTACATAAACAAGCAAGTCATAGTAAATATCAAACACATAGTTTAGATTTGAATTAATTCGCTGCGCAATTTTTACCTGCTTCAACAATAGACCGAAATTTGAAATCACAGATAGCACCAATTCCATGGACAAAGAAAACCAAATAATCTACTTGAGTCGGTTCGCCAATCTCAATCTCAAAGTCCTCCACTCCTCTCTTAACAACACGAGGACGCAACTGACTCTCCTGGTTAATTATAGTCATTGAAATACTTTCGGGAGAACACAATAATTAAAATAGTATATATTGAAAGTGCATTGAAATGTAACTCTTACTGGGAGGTTGCCCCATTCATCAGGCGAAGCTGCTTGACAAAAGTGAACAATAGAGTTCGCATTCTGCAAAATTATGGCTTCTCCACCTCCAAAATCCAACCTTTTATGCCACTCTCCCGTGACTGTAGCCCTCTCGTATGCCTCCTGCAAAGAGAAGGATGTATAAACGCTTAGTTTGGCTAATTTATAGTTTAAGGTAATCTTAAGTATAAATATACACTCGCTTATACCTCGAGGCTCTTTGCAAATCCTTCATCGTATGGAACAAATCTACTATCCATTGGGCCCTTATAAAACCAGCTGGCCCTTCGAATCTCGGAAGGAGCATCTTCTTCCCAGTAAACTGCCATTTTTAAGCGCTTTTGAATATTTACATCAAAACGACTTCCGTCCGTAGGAACTAAGGCCTCAGAACCTGCAACAAGTCGAAAAGTTCTTGAAACCATGTAAACATTCCGGTCAGATGTCAGATGTCTCTTTGTACTATTCAGAAACTTACGAGATGTATATCCTTCTTCTAGAGCAGCCGAATCAACTAATGAGAATGGCTTCCACGTCAATCGACCCTCAATTTCGGTACGGTAAAACCAATGGAAAGAGACCTGCTTGTAAACCGCCGGGTGAAGCCGAGAGGAACTATGAGAAGAAGGCATTGGAGCCCCAAAGGAATATCCAGGTCCTGTGTCTTGTGGCGGAAAGAATGACGGAGCCGGGCTGTAAACGGTTGGACGAGCATTGTTCTGCGGTGTATTACTAAAAAATTGGAAGTTCGTTTAGCCAATCCTTGTGATAGAATAAAATTTTCTTGTATGACGTTTCTTACGGCATTGTGTTGAGACCAGATGAATATTGTCCGTGCGATTCTGCACTTAATCCAGGATATTTAGCATATACAGGTCGCTGATTGGTCAGTCTGTAGGCGTTCTCTGAAGAATTTTTTTTAAATGATTCAGATAGATTAAAATAATAATTAAAAGCATGCAAATATACTAGATTCCAATATATGCAGCAAAAATTGGCTAAATCGTGGGCAGAAAATCCTAATCAAATAAAAAGCACCTTTAGTTTTCCATTCCTCACTTCTCAACTTCAACAAAACTAACGTCAGTGAAAACATAACTAGTGTCGTCAGTGTGAAAGTCAAAAATTGTGAAAATCCGAATGAACGTTAATCGTTAACTGTCAATTTAATACATTCCTCTACCATAAGTCAGCCTTGAGGTTTCTACACGTGCGACCTTCTTTACGACTTTCTTCCGAGGAAGAAATCACAATCCGCAAAAAGCCACAAAGATAATTTAAAATTATTTAACCAGGGCAGAGTCCTTCAAATGCAAACATCAACATCGAGTTCTCACCTTACCAGTGGATGGAAAAAGTGGTCACCTTACTTACCCTACCTCTTTCTAATTTATCTCCAATAGTAAAAATATTTCCTGCACTTAATTCAATGTCTTTGTCAACTCTTGGGGAACCACTAAACTAAACTCATGGTTATAAATGTGCGCGTCATGCCCATACTCGCTGCACAACACTTTCAATGGCAACCATATTTACTAACAAACTTTTTTTTTCAAAATACAACTGTTTCAGTGGCAACAAATTTCAAATTTTAACTCGTAATTACAATTTCCAGCAAGACGTATACTTCGACACAAACAATTTAACAGGCAGCAATCTACAGCCAGTTGAAATTGGTCGATGCCGAAATTCAAAATCAAAATTCAAAAACTGAATGTGAATTCGAATGAATGAACGAAACGATATGAATGAAATTGACATTTACTTTTCTCTTGGATGTAGAATTGCATCGACATTCAAGAAATTCAAGAATGGTTAAAGGTCGTAAAAGTAGGAGATTGTTTTTAAGGTTAGTTGAACAAATTTATATGAGCCAAGAACCCTAACAAAGCACGCGGGGAAAATTTCGAAAAGTCAAATTTTAAAAAGAATTTTAGTCACCCGCGAGTTGCTGTAGAACCGAAG